>JAREIK010014004.1:0-37860 GCA_029783825.1 Sapria himalayana
TAGTATAAACTGGCACTTCTTTTTATTTACCACCTGACCTGTTTCTAATTCAAATAGTTGTAGTAATTCTATAAGGTATATTATAGATCTTTTACTTGCATTTGTGAAAATTATTAAATCATCAGCATAGGCCAAACAACCTATTCTCGGAGTTTTTTAGGTTGTCTAAAAGGTAAAATTTTCCCTTCCGACATTCTTTTGTTTAAATTAAGAATAAGCAATTCTAGATATATATCAAATAGTAAGGGGGATAAGGGGTCTCCCTGCCTTAGACTTCTTTTTGGTTTGAATTCTTCACCTATATTTCCATTTATAATAATTCTAACCCAAACATTCGAAACACATCTATAAATTAAATCTATGCATAATTCGGAGAAACCATATTTTCTCAGTACAAAGCAAAGTACATCCCATTCAACCCTGTCAAATGCTTTGGACAAATCCAGCTTGATAGCTAGATTGTGCCCTCTTGTTTTAGCTGAAATGTTTTTCATCATTTCTGATGCTAACCTAATATTTTCAATCATCAGTCTGTTTTTAACAAAACCCGTTTGTTCTTGTGAGATTATTAATGGCAAAATATTACTTAACCTGTTCTGAATTATTTTGGCTAAAATCTTATAAATCGCATTACACAAGCTTATTGGCCTGAAATCCTCACATATCTGTGGGGCGTCTTTTTTAGGAATAAGAACTATGTATGAGTTTGCCCAGGCTTTAGGGATATCTGCACCGACGAAAAAGCTGGCAATTGCTAAAACTAGATCATGTTTAATAATGGGCCAATTTAACTGATAAAAATAGTTATTCCAGCCGTCTGGACCCGCTGCACTATCTTTATCAAGATTAAAAACCGCATTTTTTACCTCTTCCTCCTCTGGTATATTTTCCATCATTTGATTCTGATCTTGTGTAATGGAAGCCCTGATCTCCTGTATTAAGGAGTTCCCTTCGTGAGACACATGCCCACATAAGTGTGATTTAAAAAAAATCCTCAAAGAGAGTTCCAATTTGCTTGTCTTCTTCTATCCATTTTCCTTCCGTGTTTTTTAAAGCTTTAATTCTATTTTTCTGAGTTTTTATTTTACTCATATTATGAAAAAATTTAGTGTTTCTATCGCCTTCTTTTAGCCATTTAATTTTTGCTCGTTGTTTCCAATATACCTCCTCCATATGTAATTTTAAGCTCAATTCAGCTTTAGCCTTATTTAATTCTTGTCTAATCTTATCATCATTTTTATTATCATATTCAATTTCTAATTTTTCTACCTTCTCTTCTGCTTGTTTTATTTTCAGATTTATATTCCAAAAACTTCCTTATTCCATGATTTTAAATGTTTTTTAAGTCTATTTAACTTGAACATTAGAACCTGCATCGGTTTACCCTGTGCGGCTCTGACCAAGATTCGTCCACCAATTTTTCCAAATTCTGGATGCTTTCCCCACTATTTGAAATTTAAGCTTCTTATGCTCCTTTTATTATGATGAATAGTTATAAGAAGTGGAGAGTGATCTGAACAGGTTCTGCTTAAATGCCTAAGCGATGTAGACCCGTGGGAGGCTGCACACTTAGCATACACATTACCTTGTCCATCTGGCCCAAATTGCCCTTCTTTACTCCAGTTGTTACACCAGGTGTAATTTGAGCCCGTATAAGCTATTTCCATTAGACTTGATTTAAGAGATCGCCTCATTAAATTGAGACATTGCTATTGTGTTCGGATTTTTTCCTCCCTTCTTCTCTAAAGAGCTTCTAATTACATTAAAATCTCCTCCTATTAACCAAGGAGTATTTTTGATGCTATATCCCGCATTTCCTCCCATAAAACCAACCTAGCTTTTTTATCATTTTAGCATATACCACAGATATTATATCTTCTGTAATTTTTATTCATTTTAAAGTGTAGTATTTGTTCTGTGTCTTTTAATATTTCAATGTCTAGATTATTATGTCACATTACCAGTGTTTACTATTTAAATTAGAAAATGAATTATTAAACCCTAATATTCTACTATATTTTATTATTTGATCCTGCTGTGTCATAGTTCTACTATAGCGACTAAAGCAATTTTATATGTTTTAATCAGATTTTTAAGCCTATTTATCGAAGGGTTATTTGCCACCCCTATGATATTCCAATACATATATCTATCCATTAAAACCTAATTTGGATTGTAATCTAGTTATGCATTTTGAATCATATTTTTTATCTTCCTCATATTTTCTCGCACTCTTGGGAGGAATAGATTGAGATAATACATTATATTTGTCTAGTTTACCGAGTTGCATAGCCATTCTCTTTATGCTTCCATAGATTGAAATTTATTTAAATTTTCACCAATTGTATTCGTACATTTCTAAATCATCTTTCACTTCTCCTAAGTAACTTTCTTTCTTAACTTCCTCTATACCTAATTGAGGACAACTAAACCCCTCCGAATCTTCATCCGGAAAGTCTAGGAGATCCTCCTCTATCCAGTTGTAATCTTCTATTTTTTCCTTTAATACCCTTTTATGTTTATTTTTCCTAGCACTTTTTCTTCTAATTTCACCACCTCCCATCTCTCTTCCTTATTCTTTTCATTACTACCCTCTATGCTTACATCCCTAATGCTTCCATCTCCCTCCTCCTCCAAGAAAAAACTCCCATTCTCTCTCATACTCTCCTCTTCTTCATCCCTAAACCTAGAGGTTTCGGGGCCACATCCTCCCTCCTTATCCAGTTTCTACTTTTCTTATTGCAGCTACTTGCCCCTTTCACCTTCCTAACGGCTCTCTACCTATTTACATTCAGATTTATCATGCCCAAGTCTATTACAGATTAAGAATATGAGGGCATGTTTTCGGGTAGACATTTTGCCAATAAAGCCATTGTTCTGCCCATCTTCTCCTCTCCTATCCAAATTTCATTAGGCAAAGGAGTAAGGAGATTACACTCTACACATACTCGAGCTTTACTAGGCCGAGTTAATGTCACAGTGGCCTCATCCCGAAGCAAAGGTTTGCCCAAACAAGAGGTATCGCATAGAGAGGATTAACATTAAACAGGTATATAGGAAGGTTCGGCAAAGAGAACCAAACCGGAGCAATAGGCGCCTCCACCTTTGGACTGAAGTCCTTCGTCCATTTCAAGCACGCGCATGAGGAAACCACTTACTTGCCATGCTCCACGGTGCCATATGCGATAATAATCATCAACTGAAAAACACTGAATAAAAACATGTTTCGCATCATAATCGGCCAGCTTTACCCTTCCCATGAGCTTCAGAGAGGAGAAGAACTGTTGTATATCGCTCGGGCGAGGCCTGCCATGGGAGAATTTGCCGATAAGCATGTGTTGATAAGGCTCCTTGAGCTTCTGTAACTTGTTGGCTAAAAAAAACGATAACGGGGTTCCCGTTTTTTGCTCCGAAAGTGCACGAGTATGGTGCGGGCTCATTTGTTATCAAGGCAAATGATTTATTCTTTGTGAATAATCATTTTGCTCCATTTGCACTTGGTAGGAGCTTGATTTTGAGCTCAAATGGCGGTTTTCTCTCTCTAGAAAAGAGGGATTTTCTCTCTCTACGGGTTGAGAGCTTCTTCGTTTCTTGTTCTCGTGTATATGTCTACCTGTTTGTTTATCTATCTATCTATCTACTTTTCTATTTATCTATCTTTATATATGTCTATTTGTTATATCTGTCTATCTATAAATCTATCTATTTGTAATTTCTTTTTAATCTATCTATCTGATTTTTATCTATTTGTCTATTTGTCCATCTGTCTATGAATTTATCAATCTATCTATCAATGAATTAACTAATTGATCTATCTATTTGTCTATCTATCTATATATCTATCTATCTTTCTATCTATTTAATTATCTATTTTTTATTTACATATATATATATCTATCTATCTATATATTTATTTATCTATCTATCTACCGACCTAGCTACCTATCTATCTATTTATCCCCCTATCTATCTGTCTATCTCTCTATCTATCTACTTACATATCTTTTTATCTATCTATCTATCTATCTATTATTTATCTCTATATATCTATTTATCATTTTCACTAGCATTCTATCTAATGATCTATCTTTGTGACTATCTGACAATATATTTATCTTTCTATATGTCATATATATATATATATATATATCTATCTGTATGTCTATCTACCTATTTGTCTATTTAAATTTGTTTATCTATCTTTCATTTTATATGTCTACCTATCTATATGGTTATCTATCTATATGTCGATCATTCTATCATTCTATCTATCTATTCATGTGTTTATCTATTTATCTACTTTCCTTTCTATGTATCTATCTAACTTATTATCTATCTATATTTTTTTGTCTTTCATTATTATGTATGTCTATCTAACTATCTATCTATCTATCATTATATCAATCAATTTATCTATCTACATGTATATCTATCTATCTATATATGTCTATCTAGAAATCTATTTGTCTGTCTATCTATCTGCCTCTCTATATATTTGTCTATCTGTCTTTCTATCTATCTATCTTTCTTTCTATATGTCTATCTTTTTATCTATCGATCTTAGTGTCTCGACAACAAATGTTTAGCCAAAATAAAATTGCTAAAATTTCCAAAATTATTAAAATTACCAAAATTATTAAAATTATCAAAATGTTTTTCATTATAAAAACATTAAATAAACAATAAAAATATAAAATACAAAAAGACTCATTTTGTTTATTTATTATCAAAATATTTCCAACAAAATTCATGTGCGTGTAGCAAGGTACACATGAAAAACAAACACCTTATAATTTTTTATTATAAAATTAATTAAACACTAAATATATAAATAATTTCAAAAAAAATTGTTTACCCTTAAAACAAAAAAAAAATCAAATAGCTAAAAAATTTACAAACTTCATATAATAAAACATACATGAAAAGATAATTTTTCTTATAGCCACTCTCCTAAGAGTTATTAAATACTCTTTATTTTAAAATATTATATATATATATTTTTTATGGTTATGAATTTTTAAGAAATCATATTATTTTTTGAAGATAATATAAAATAATTTTAAAGGCATAAAATTTCATATTATTTGATATCATTTTAAAATTTTAAAATTCTAAAAATTACTTAAAGTTAGAAGATAATTAAAAAAAGTTATATTTATTATTTTAATAAAAACTTTATATTAAAAGCTAATAGTAAAACTATTACTCAATTATTTAATTCTTATAAATTTTAGTAGGGGTTAACATCTATGTATTTATTTTTAAATATCAATTAATTTCTTTTAAATTTACCAAAAAAATTTAAATTTTATTATAATACAAGATTTTCAAATTTTGTAGTAATTATTTTTTTAAAAGTTTTTATAATCATAAAATTTTTTTATACTTATAAAAATATTAATATTTACTATTTTATTCGTCAATTCAGATATTTTTGTAAATAGTTTCTATTTAATCATACAAATATTATTTAACATTTATATTAGTAGAAATTTTAATGTATGTTCATTTATTTTTTAAATTATATTAAAAAATTATTATAATTATAGAATTAATTATTTAATCATAATTTAATACAAATTTTTAAGTTTCTTAATTAAAAATTTTTTAAAAAATTTTGTATACTTTTTAAAAAAATTAATACATCATAAAAATAGTTATTTTAGTCCATATTAATATAATTTTTTTTTAAATTATTATTTTAATATCTTTTTTTTATAATTTTATGGGGAGAATATTTCTTTCAAAGTTCGCTCATTTATAGACCATTAACATACATTTGATAAATAAAATTAAATAAAATATTAAAACTAATAATAAATTAAAAAAATTAAATAATTAAAGATTGGCTAGAAAAATGCGAATGCTAAATCTGTCGCTATGTTTGGGATTTAATTAGCGAGGAAAGTTTAGTCAATAAATCAATCACTATATCCCGGATTTAATTAGCTAGGAAAGTTATGTCGCTTAATCCGTCGATATATTCCTGGATTTAATTTTAGAGAAATTTCATCGCTAAATTCCATCTCTATATTAAGAAAATAATTGGCTAGGGAAGTTATGTCGCTAAAATCTATAGCTATATTTAATATGTAATTAGCAAGAGAAATTCTATCACTAAATCCGTAACTATATTTTGGGATGTAATTAGCTAGGGAAATTCAGTTGCTAAAATCCATCGCTAAGGTCTGGATGTAATTATTTAGGGAATTTCGTTGCTAAAATCTATCACTATGATCTAGATGTAATTAACTAGGGAAATTTAGTCACTAAATCAATCGCTAAATTCTAGATTTTATTAACTAGGGAAATTTCATCGCTAAAGCTTTCACTATATTCACATTTTATTAGCTAGAAAAATTGTCGCTAATCCATTGTTAAATTATCTCGCTTTCTTTGAGCAGAATTTACGAAAATATTCCGTCACTAATCCATTGCTAAAATCCCTACTTTTCCTTAAGCGGAATTTATGAAATATTTTATCGCTAATCCATTGCTAAATTCCCCCACTTTTTATGAGTATAGTTTACGAAAATATTCTGTCGCTAATTTGTCGCTAATCCATTACTAAATTTCCCTACTTTTCCATGAGTAGAATTTACGAAATATTCCATCACTAATTCATCTCTAATCCATTGCAAATTTTTATTCGGTGAAAAAACATAAATCCCTTGCTATTCCCTAGCTAATATCTCGCAATTTAGCTAGGATTGATCCCTAGCTAAATTTCCTAGCTTAATGAACATTTTTTTGTAGTGTTATATATTAATCTTTCTATCTAACTAACTAACTATCTATCTTTGTTCTATTTATTTTTCTATCCATCTATCTACCTATCTATATTTCTATCTATCTAACTATCTATATATCTATCTATATATCTATTTGTCTTTATATCTACTTATCTATCTGTCTATTTATTTTCAATTTGTCTATTATTCTATCTTTCTATCAGTCAATCTATCAATTAACTATCTGTCAATCAATCAATCTATCTATCTATATGTCAATTTGTCTATCTTAATTTATATCTATATGGTTATCTTTCTATCTATTTATATGTTTATCTGACTATCTATCCATATGTCTACCTATCTATCTATCTCTCTATCTGTTAATGTGTCTATTTCTCTATATATCTATTTGTCTATCTTTCTATATGTCTATATGTCGATCTGTCTATCTATATGTCAATCTATCTAATTTTCTATATGTCTATATGTCTATCTATATATCTGTCTTTTATATATAATATATATATATATATATATATATATATATATATATATATATATATATATATATTATTTATTTATTTATTTATTTCTTACTATCTGTCTATCTATCTATCTATCTGTCTATCTCTTTATTCTTTCTATTTGTCTATCTATCTTCAATCTATCTGTCTATCTAACAATTTTTCTATCTATCTGTCAGTTAATCTATCGATCTATTGAACTATCTATCTATCTATCTATCAATCTATCTATATATATGTCTATAGTTTACTATTTATCTATCTATATGTCTATTTATTTATCTGTCAGTCCATCAATTTATCTATCTATCTATATGTCTATATGTCATCTTATTTATATCTATATGGCTATATTTCTATCTATTTATATGTTTATCTGACTATCTATCTATATGTCTATCTATTTTATCTTTCTATCTGTTAATGTGTCTATTTCTCTATATGACTATTTGTTTATCTCTCTATCTATGTATCTCTCTATCTGTTAATGTGTCTATTTCTCTATATGACTATTTGTCTATCTCTCTATCTATCTATCTGTCAATCTATCTAATTTTCTATATGTCTATATGTCTATCTATATATCTATCTTTTGTGTATATATATATATATATATTATATATTTCTATATATCTGTATCTCACTCTATCTTTCTATTTGTCTATTTATCAATCTATCTAACTATTTTTCTATCTATCTGTCAGTCAATCTATCGATCTATTGAACTATCTATCTATCTATCAGGCTATCTATATATATGTTTATATGTCTTACTATTTATGTATCTATATGTATGTCTGTCTGTCTAGCTATTTATATATTTTTCTATCAATCAATTTGTCTATCATTTTATCTTTAAATATCTCTATCTGTCTAATATTAATCTACAAACATTTCTATGTATCTATCTATCTATCTATGTGTTAGTCTGTGTATCTATCTATCTAAATATATGTCTATCTATCTATCAATTTGGACTATCTTTTACCTATCTATATATTTATTTATCTATCTATCATTCTATCTGTCTATCTATATATTTATCTATCAATCTACTTGCAAATCTATCTTACTATCTATTTACTTATCTATCTATTTATTTTTCAATCTATATATTTGTCTTTATGCCTATCTGCCTATATGTCTATCTTTCCTTGTGTATATATATCTATGTTCAAATTTGGTCAATCTATCTATTTGTCTATCCATATATCTTTCTATCTGTCTATGTATCTATCTATATATATACTATTTATCTATTTGTAAATCTGTATATGTATCATTTATCTATCTATTTGTCTATCTATTTATATGTATAATTGACTATAGGTCTATATTCTTTCTTTCTTTTAATCTAACTATCTAGCTATCTATCTATATATTAATCTATCAACATAACTATCAATATAACTATATATCTATCTATATATCAATCTATCTTTCTTTATTTTTTCTTTCTTTCTTTTTATCTATCTATCTATCTATATTTCTATCTATATATCAATCTATCTATTTGTCAATCTGTCTATTCAATATATCTGTCTATCAATATATCTGTCTATCTTTAAATTTTTCTATCTTTCAATCTATCATTCTGTCAAATGACTATATGTCAATCAATCAATCAATCAATCAATCTATCTATTTGTCTATCTGTCTATTTATTTATCTGACTATTTATTTATCTGTCTATCATACTGTCTGTCTATCTATATATCTATCTATATGTTTATATGTATAACTATCTATCTGCATTGTTGTTTATTTATATATCTTTCTAACTATCTATATGTCTATTTGTCAATCTCTATAATTATATATCTCTCTATGTGTAGATTTTTATATCTTTATATTTTGTATATCTGCCTATTTATCTATTTGTCTACCTATCTATCTGACTATCAATCTATCTATCAATCTATCTATATATCAATCTGTCTATTGGTAGATCTAGCACTCTATCAATATGTCCATATCTGTATCTAATTGTCAGTCTATTTGTCGATATGTCTAACTATCAATCTATATATCTATAGATATCTATCTATCTGTGCATCTATCAATTTGTCAATCTGTCTGTCTATTTCTCTATCTATCAATCAATCTATCTGTCAATTTGTCTATCTGTCAATCTATATATCTCTTAATTTGTTTATCTTTTTATCTGTCTTTTATATATTTGTCTATCTATCTCTCTATATATCTGTTCACCAGTCTATTTCTCTATATGTGTATTTGTCTATCTTTATATCTTTCTATGTCTATCTATCTGTCTATATATTTATTTTTCTATCTGTCTATCTATTTATCTGTATATTTTTCTATCTATCTATTGATATATTAACCTGTCTAACTATCTATCTATATATCTATTTATATGTCTATCTTTCTAACTATCTATTTGTATATTTGTCTATTTTTCTATATGTCTATATATATATATATATATATATATCTCTGTTTATTTGTCTATCTTTCTATATGTCTATCTGTTTATTTGTCTATCATTCTATCTGCCTATATGCCTATCTATATATCTACCTACCTATATATCTCTATATCTGTCTATATGTTTAACTGTATATTTATCTATCTTTTTATCTATCAATTTGTCAATCTGTCAATCTATCAATCTGTTAATTATATATTTGTCTTTATATATATATATCAATATGTTTATCTGCCTATTTGTTGATCTATCTATATGACTATCTTACTATCTAACAATTTTACTATCTAACTATCTGATTATATATATATATATATATCTCTCTATCTATATATATCTACGTATCTAACTATTTATCTATTTTTTATCTATCTATCTTTTTTCTATCTGTCTATTTTTTAGTGTAAGCCTGCTTATCTATCTATTTATCTATCTGTGTTTTCTTTGATCTCTCTATCAATCAATTTATCTATCTGTCTATATGTCTGTGTGTCTGTCTGACTTTTTTTCTATATATTTATTGGTCTAATTATTTATATTTTTATCTATCTATTTGATTAACTAACTAACTATCTATCTATCTATCTTTTTTTCTTTCTATATATCTTTCTATCTACCAATTTATCTGTCTTTCTATCTTTCAATTTTTTTATCTTTCTATATGTCAATCTATCATCTAACAATGTCTTAATCTGTCTATCTATCGGTATATATATATATGTCAATCTGTCTATCATTCTATCTATATGTCTATTTTTGCATCTATCTTTCTGTCTATCTGTCTATTTAACTATTTGTATATCAATCAATATTTGTGTTTATCTGTCTATCTATCTATCTATCTATCTATCTCTATATCTATCTATCTTTCTGAATTTTCTTTATTAGTCTATCTAACAATCTATTTATCTATATATTTTCCTATCTGTCTATATATCTATATGCCAATCTTTATATCTTTCTATATGTCTATATGTGTATTTTTTTATATGTCGATATGTCAATTTGTCTATTTGTTTATATATCTATCTGTCTATCTGTCTATTTTCTTATCTGTCTATTTTTCTATATATCTATATGTCTATTTAACAATCTATCTATCGATCTATGTATTTATCAATCTATCTATATGTCTGTTTGCGTATTTGCATATCTCACTATCTGCCTATCTATCTATTTTCCAATCTGTCTATATGCCTATCTGTCTATCTGTCTATATGTGTATCATTTTATATGTCTATATATCTATCTGACAATTTGTCTATTTTTGTAACTGCCAATCTTCCTATTTGTCTATCTGTCTATCTACATATATGCCTATCTATCTATATGTCTATCTTTCTATCCATCTATTTATATATGTCTATCTATATATCTATTTATATGTCTATCTGTCTATCTAACTATCTGTCATTCTACCTATCTCTCGATCTATATATCTATCTCTCTCTTTCTATTTGTCTATTTGTCTATTTTTTTATCTGTCTATCTATCTATTTTTCTACATATCTACTTATTTGTCTATCTAACTTTGTGAATCTGTCTTTCTGTCTATCTGTTATTATTTTTATTGGTCGATCTATCTATTTGTATGTCTATCCATCAGTCTAGAGGTGTCAAATGGGCCGGCCCAGCACGGCACGGCCCGTTTTTCACGTGCCCAGCCGTGCTACCGTGCCGTGCCGTGCCCAGCAAGGCACGGTTTTTTAAATTCGGGCACGGCTTGGCTTGGCCAGGCGGCACGGGCGCACGGCAAGGCAGGGCAGGCGGGGCGGGGCGGGTCGGGTCTGTTTGGACCCGACCCGCGGTCTTTTTACCGGGGGCGGGGCCCGGTTGGGTCACGAGTCATGACTCAGTGAGTCGTGACCGTGAGTCGTGACTCGTGAGTCGCGACTCACGACTCACGACGCAAGCACGTGTGGCACGCCGCCAGTGCCATGCGTGCCTACGTGAACCGGCATGGGATGGACCCGTGCCGGCGTGCCGTGCCAAGGCACGAGCCGTGCAGGGCCAGGCACGGCACGGCACGTGCTTTGTTTCGCCCGGGCACGACACGGGCCCGGGCACGTTTTTTGATCGTGTCGGGCCGCCCAGGCACGACCGAACCATGCCGTGCCTCGTGCCGGGCCGGGCCGGCCCGGCACGTTTGACACCTCTACATCAGTCTATCTGTCTATCTATCAATCTGTCTATATGTGTATCTATATATTTGTCTATCTGTCTATTTGTAAATATGTCTATTTATTTATCTATCTATCTATCTAACTATATATCTATCTGTCTATCTAACTATCTTCCTTTCTATCAATTTGTCTATCTATTTATTTATCATTCTTTCTTTCTTTCTATAGATTTATCTATTTGTCTATCAATCTATCTATCCATCTGTCTATTATTCTATATGCCCTATCTATCTATTTTTTCTATCTATCTACCTATCTATGTATCTCTCTATCTTTATATATATCTATTTGTCTATCTTTCTATTTCCCTAATTGTCATTTTATTTATTTGTCTATCTATTTTTCTGTCTATCTATCTATCATCTATTTGTTTATCTATCTATCTATCTATTAGAATATCAATCTATATATTTATCTATCTGTCAATCTTTCTATTTGTCTATCTGTTAATCTATCTATCTGTCTACTTTTCTATCTATTTATCTATCTAGTTTTCTATATATCTATTTTTATATCTGTATATCTATTAATCTATATATCTGTCTATCAATGATCTAGTTATTTTTCTATCTATCTATCAATCAATCAATCTATTTCTATCTCTCTATCTGTCTATCTATCTATTTATATATCACTTTATTAGTGTATCTGTCAATATATAAATCTATCTATCTATCTATTTGTCTATTTTATATCAATCTATCTCTCTTTTAGGTCTATTTGTATATTTGTCTATCTAAAAATGTGTCTATCGATCAATCTATATATTTGTCTACCTTCTATCTGTCTATATGTCTATCTATCTATAATTCTATCTATCTTTATGTCTCTTTCTATATATGTCAATCTATCTATATATTTATCTGTCTATTTATTTATCCGACTATCTATCTATATACCTATCTGTCTATGTATATATCTATATATTTGTCTTTTGTCTATCTATTTATTTGTTGATCTATCTATCAATTTTTCTATCTATCTATCTATCTATCTGTCTATCCGTTTATTTATCTATATGTTTAATTGTCTATCTATTTATCTACATATCTGCCTATTTGTCTATCTGTCAATTTGTCTATTTGTGTATATGTATATCTTTATATTTGTCTATCTGTGTATGTGACTATTTGTCTATCTATCTATCTATATAAATGTCTATCTACCTATTTGTCTCTCTACCTATCTGACAATAAGCCTATCTATCTATTTATATATCTATATGTCTATCTGACTTTATATATCTCTACCTATCTATCTATCTATCTATCTATATATCTATCTATCTAATAATATATCTATTTATTTCTTTATCTATCTACCTGTCTATAATCTATGTCTATCTATCTATCATTCTATCTACCTATCTTTCTTTCTATATATCTATTTATCATTTTGTATATCTATTAATCTATCTGTCTATCTATATATCTATTTATCTGTCTATCTATATATCTATCTATATTTCTATCAATCAATCAATTAATATGTCTATCTATCTACTATTTATCTATATATCTATGTATCTATTTATCTGGTGTCTATCTATTTATCTCTCTATCTATCTAGCTATCTATCTCTCTATATGTATATATATATATATATATTTATTTATTTATTTATATTTATATATCTTTTTATAAATCTAATTGTCTATCTATCAATCTCTCAATCAATCAATCTGTCTGTCTATTGGGCTAACTATTTATATATGTATCTATCTATAAGTCTAACTAACTATATATCTATTTATCTATCTATCTATCTTTCTATCTATCTAAAAATTTGATTGTCTATCTATCAATCTATCTATATATTTATCTATCTATCAATCTATTTATCTATATGTCTATCTATCTATAATTCTATCTATATACCTCTATCAATCTATTTATATATATGTATATCTATCTATCATTCTATCTATATACCTATCTATCTATCTATATATCTGTCTGTGTATCTGTCTGTCTATCTATCTATTTTTATATATATCTATCAATTTTATATCTATATGTCTTCAATCTTTCTATCTATTTATCTATCTAGCAAATTAATATCTAAATATTTTTCTCCCTATCTATCTACATGCCTTTCTATCTATCTATCTATATATCAATCTATCTTCCAATCTATCTATCTATCTTGGTATTTTTCAATCTGTATGTCTAACTATCTATGTGTGTATATGTTGGTCTATCTAGTTTTCCATGCATGCATGTATGTATATATATATATATATATATATATATATATATATATATATATATATATATATATATATATATATCTATATGTCTCTTTATTTATCTATCTATCTTTTTGATATATCTATCTTTCTTTTTATCTATTTATATATCTATCCATCTATCGATAATCTATCTATTTATCTATCTATCTATATGCTTATCTATTTATCTATCTATCTATATGCTTATCTATTTATCTATCTATATGCTTATCTATCTATCTAATTATCAATCTATCTATCTATCATTCTCCCTCTCTCTCTCTCTCTCTCGCTCTATATATATATATATATATATATATTTCTAATTATTTTTCTATCTATCTGTTTGTCTATCTATCCATTTATCTATCTATTTACCTTTTTAAATAACTATCTATTAATATATCAAAATATTTTACTATTTGTATTTCTTTTAGTGTTTATTTGTGTCTATTTTTCTTGTGTCTATCTATCTATATATCTTTTTATCTATCTATATAATTATCTATCTATCTCTCTATCTATCTATTTATTTATCTATCTACCTATCTATTTTTTTATTTATGTATTTGTCTATATGTCTATCTATCTATCTAACTATCTACTATCAATCTTTGTATCTATCAGTGTACCTATCTATCTATCTATCTATATATTTATCTATATGTCTCTTCATCTATCTATGTATTTGTCTACCTGCTTATCTCTCTCTCTATCTACATGTCCATATGTCTACCTATTTATCTATCTTTTTTTTAATTTGTCTATTTATTTATCTATCTATCTGTCTATCTCTCTACATATCTATTTGTCTAATTATATTTCTGTCTATCTATCTATATGTCTTTCTAACTATCTGACTATCTTTCATCAATATATATATATATATATATATTCCTCTCATTCTATCTATCTATCTATCAATTTATCTATCTGTCTATATATGTATGTATCTATATATCTTTCTTTCTCTCTTTCTATTTATCTATCTATCTATCTTTCTTTCTTTCTATATATCTATCTATCTCACTACAAGAAAATGTTAGTTTAGCTAGTGAAATTTAGCTAGGGAATAATCCCTAACTAAATAGCAATTGATTAGCTAGGGAATAGCAAGAGATTTTTGATTTTACATTGAAATAAAAATTTGTGATGGAAATGTTCAATTGAAAATTTCTCATCGCTGGTTTATCGTAAAGTTCTGCATAATGAAAAGCGTGAAATTTAACGATAAAATTTCCTTAGATAATAGTTTGAGACATAATCCGTCACTATTTCTTTTATAAATTCTCATGCAATGAAAAGTGAGAAATTCAGCGATGGAATAAGCAATAGAATTAGTGATGGATATTCCCTAGCTAATTAGATCGAGATATAATCTTTTATTATTCTTTCATAATTTTCCATGTAATGAAAAGACTAAAATCTAGCAATAGAATTAGTGACGAAATTTCCCTAGCAAATTATATGGAGACATTATCCGTCGCTAAATAATTGTCTGAATTTTTTTTACTATTTTATATTTTATTGCAAGTGATTATTTTTTAAATGATAATTTTAACAAAATATATGCATTTATCTAGGGATATTTTGTAGCTATTTAGGTTGGGGATAATTTTTGTAACTAATCTTTATTTATTTAATTTTTTTATATATTATTTGTTTTAATATTTTATGTTATTTTCTTTATTAAACGTATACCATGGCCTATTAATGAGCAATTCTTGAAAGACACAATTACCTCATATAATTATAAAAATAGGATATTATAAAAAAATTAATTTTAAAAATATATAAATACAAATAAAATTTTATATTAATAATGACTAAAATAATTATTTTTATTATTATAAAATTTTTAAAAATCTATAGAAATTATTTTTATGAAATATTAAATAATGATAATTAAATATTTATATAAAAAAAACTTTAAATAATTAATTATATAATTATATTGTTTTTTAGTTATTTTTATTAATAAATAAATATACATAAAAATTACTACTACTAAAATGGTAAAATAATTATTTGTATTAATAAATAAATAAAATTATAAAAATATCTAAATTAACTAATAATCAAATAAATATTTATATTATTTAAAATAAAATAAATATTTTAATGATTCTAGTAATCTTTTTTAAAAAATATTTTATAAAAAGATTTTAAATTTTCGAAAAAAAAATCTAATTTGTTATAAAATATAAAAGAAAATAAATTTATATTTAAAGATAAATACATAGATGTTTTAATTATATCAAAAAAAAATTTGATGATTAAAAAAATAAATATCTCAGTGTGGTTATTAAAAGAACACTTCAAGTGTTTTTTTAGGATTTTAAAAGAATTATTTAAAATATTACTAATGAAATTTTCTTGTCCTAAAAATTCTTAAAATTATTTTTTGGCTTATAAACACTTTTAAAAAGTACTACCAAACTAACCATAAGTTGATTTTATTTCAAGTTTTATTTTTTGTCTCTACTGAAATTCATAAGAATTAAACAAATGAGTAAGATCTTTACTATTATAATATTCTGCTTTTTATTAAAATAATAAATATAACATTTTTATTGATCTTCTCAGCTTTAAATAATTTTTGGAATTTTATAAATTATACTTTATATCAAATAATATGAAATTTTATTCCTTTATAATTATTTCATATTATAATCATTAAAAATAAATTGAATTCTTAAAAATTTATAACCATTATATATATATATATGAAAAACTTTATTATTATATATTATTATTAAATTTTTTTATGAAATAATATCATTTATGGTTAAAAAAATCTATTTCATTTTTTTTACTTAAATTTATTAATTTTTATAAGTTTAGTTTACTTTTATATTTTTGTCTCTTTTTTTTTAAATAAAAAAAGAGATAAATTTAATCACTTAAACATTTATAGTTTCCATGAAAAAAAAATGTTAAGGCATTTAATCACTTAAACATTTTTACTATCTTTCCAAAAGGAGGAGAGGAGAAGAATCTTTTTTTAAAAAAAAAAGATAAATTCAAACACTTAAACAATTTTAGTTTCCGTGAAAAAAAATGTTAAGGCATTTAATCACTTTAACATTTTTTCTATCTTTCGAAGAGGAAGAGAGGAGAAGCATAACTGGATTATGGAAGCAACCTATAAAATTTGACATCTTCTTGTTATCAGGTAATATTATCATTCCTCTTCTCATTCAGAATACTATATACATCTCTCTGTCTTTCTCAATTGATTACCATTGGCAAGGTTTGGTTTATACTAAATATTTGATTTTATTTTTTTTTTATTTTTTTTCAATTTTCTTCATCTTTCTTATATTTTTACATCACTTATGATTTTGAATATCCACCATTAATGAAACAACAAATGGTAAGTGTGAACTTTGTTTTGTTACTATTTAAATTTTTAGGGTTTTATAGATTTAAAATACAAAATGTATGCATTTTGTTTTCTACTTTTGTAACTTAAAAAAAATTATGATTATTGTTTTCTGCTTCTGTAATTTAATAAAAAAAATTATGCGTAATATTTTCTGCTTCTGTAACTTAAGGAAAAAACAAAATCAATATTTAGTGGTTCTGTTTATGTTATCTCCAAAAACATTATAAACATTTGAACACCATTTATAAACCTTTATACATTTATATAATTATATGACATTATATATAAAATGTCTATACTTTAATATATAAACGTATTGCATTATATATAGACATTGATATGTTTATATAAACATATAATGTTATATAAAAATATTAATACATACGTATAGATGTTAATAAATATTTATACAACATTTACATAAAATTATCCATTTTTATATTTTTTTTATATAACATTTAAATATCATATAAAATGTTTATACATATTTGTAAACATTTATATAGCATATAAATTTTTATATAAATATAAAATATTTATAATTTTATATAAATGTGATATATACTATATAATATGTATAAAAGGGTAAATATATATAATAATATATGTAACATTTATAAAAATATTTTAAACACAACATTATATCTAAACACTTGTATATATATAAAAGTGTGAAGTTTTTTTATGATTAATTTTTTTAATGTTTAATGGATTTCAAATCACCGGAAAGTGTGCTAACTCTTATAGTTGTTTATATATTTATTTTTGAATGCTTACTTTTCATTGCTTATCTTATATGTAGGAGGGTTTGATTTGAGGTAACGCTTTCTACCCTTACTCAGCAAAATGAAACCTAAAATATGATTCTTCACATTGTCAAATAATTGGATGTCTTGTTCCATTATGTTCTTTAAGGTTTTCCTAAATATATTATTGCAGGATTTTATGAAGCAAATGTGTAATATTTTTCTTTACTATTGAGTGTTCCAAATTATTTTAAAATTAAAACCAAACTCATATTTGAGTAGAATTCAATAGCTAACAATATTAACATTAAGATTGCAATCTTATGCCATAGAGATTTCAGTGAAGTAGAATTTAGCAAGGATTGTAGTAATCTAAAACCCTTCATCTGTTATATCTACTAGTAAACTATATGTTTATAACTATAAATAAATATTTGTATAACTATATAAAACTCTATATAATTAAATATAACATATTTGTAACTATGTATACATATATGTATACATATATGTAAATCTATATATTTGTTTATAACTTTGTATACATTTATGTATAACTACATATAACTACTTGTATAAATTTATATATGTATATATATAACTATATGTTTAACTATATATAACTATTTATAACTACATATACTATATGTATAATAACATATAATTATAAATAGGATAATACTAATTTGTTGCGCTAACTTGAAATTAAATTACTAAAGATATAATATCAATAATATGTAAGCACATAGCATGAGAGTGTCCATTGGTCAGATATAGCATGATGTTGAATTAAGGGTAGTACTCTTACCTAATCCCACCCCTTGGGCCTCAGTCTCATATATGAACTTATGTATGACAAAAGATGTAATAAATGATAGGTTTGTAAAGAAGAAACTTTTTTATTCTTTTATATAATTATTTATTCTAACATTGCATTCTCTATGTATCTCTCGCTCCCTCTCTCATTCTTTTTGGGTTACTCTCTCTCTCTCTCTCTATCTCTCTTTTGCTATTTTATATCTTTCTTTTTTGCTTCCTATCTCCCTCTCTCTCTTTCACTCTCCAGCTCTCTCCCTCTTTCTCTCCCCCCCCTTTCTTCCTCTCTCCCACTTTCTCTCTCTCTCTCACACTCTCCCTCACCCCGCTTTCTGTCTCTCAACAAAGAAGTGCAGACTTGGCTATTACACTGGCATTCCAAGAAGATGACATAAATAATATTAATCCTGTGCATGTAGATTAATATCTAGAAAATTTATGTGACTCAAATGGTGGCCTAATAGAAATTGAAGATGATAAATTTCTATCTAAAGATGAGTTATAACTTCCATTGGAATCAGACAAAATATCATAAGATCCATTGAAGGATGATAGTGATGCTGATAATTAAACTATTATAATCATATTATAATATTAAACTATCAAAGACTTTTTATATTTTGTTGAAATCTATTGGTGTATTTTATTCTAAAATGCATGGTTCTTCATTATATCTCTATTATTTATTCTATGTTTTAATTTTTTTTGTATAGTAGATGGCACCTAAAGGACATGGACATGGTCGAGGTGGACGAGGATGGAGTACTGGACCAAATCCATCTAGTATTTTACACCATTTTGCAAATTCAGTACCATCTCATACCCACCATATCCAGACATCAACATTACAATCACCATCTCCATTTCCATCACCACCACCATCATTGACACCTTTACTATCACCTTTATCAGATATAAGCCCATCACCCATTACCATTCATGAACACACTTTTGATCCATAGCCATCTTCAATACTCATTTTACACCAATATTTCTTCCATTTATAGAACCATCGACAGGATCAAATGATGTGCCTTCCTCTACATTCAGTGCTAAGTTAGTAATTAAGATTGAGGATATGAGGTATAAGAAATATGTAAATATTACTTGAATAAAAAATTATGATGTTCTTGTTAGTGGTTTTTTGTATAGGTTTTTCCATCTCACATTTGTTCAGCTATAATTACAAAGTCTTTCAAGAAAATGGTTGATTCTAAAGCATTCTAATGGAAGAAAGTTTCTAAATCGGCAAAAGAGTTGAATTTTAATGACTTTCAGGTAAAAATAATGAAACAAAAACATTGAAAATTACTTATCTAATTAGTTAACTATTATGTTGATTATTTTTCAAGCAGTAAATAATTATGTCATTATTATTAATATAATTTTTTTTGAAATTTTTCTATATATAGAATCCATCCAAATGGGCACCCAAATTTGATGGAAAGATAAAGTCATTATGGGAGAGCAAAGCTACTGAATGGTATTCTGATTTTGTCCATAAATTGAAGAATATAAAAGAAAGTCCTAATTTTATATCTGAAAATAATTGGACAGAGTGGCTTAAGCATTGGGAGGAGCCAGATGTAAAAAACAATTAGAGATTTCTAGCAAAAATCGATGAATTAAGTTAGCTGGACTAGGTACAGGAATGTCTCGCTACAAAGGAGGATCAAAGTCGAGCTTTGAGCATGCTCGAGATTTGGTACAATTTTAAAAATCTAAACATTTATATATTTAGTGGTTATCCTAATAGTCTTAATAAATAAAATCTGCGCATGGTTTTATTAATTTTGTTAAAGTTTTTTATAATTTATTATTTTATGATTTAATAAATACATACTCTATGGTGGAGAATTGAGTTGAGATTCTAATTTTTATGAAATTTTCAGAAAGATGTATGTGAAGAAAGTGGATGGTCAGTTTGTTGACAACAAGTCTTAGATGATTGCTCTAAGAATCTATTATATTAATAAAGTTTTATGGTACTATAATAAATTTTAAAAGTTGTTTGGAATGCAAAATATTAAATTTATTTTA
Organism: Sapria himalayana; assembly: GCA_029783825.1. Classification (NCBI taxonomy): domain Eukaryota; kingdom Viridiplantae; phylum Streptophyta; class Magnoliopsida; order Malpighiales; family Rafflesiaceae; genus Sapria; species Sapria himalayana. Next base: position 21,111 of record JAREIK010014004.1, read on the forward strand.
TGTATATCTATAATAGTATTTTTCCATATTTTATCACAGGAACTAATGGAGTGTGACAGCTGCTTCTCAACAAGTTGAGGGTTCTATGGATCTTCAACCAATTGACTAAGATCATATGTATTTGGAAACCATAGAAGGTCATAAGAAGCAGTGAGTGTATGACATCGACTCGACGGGAGTGGCATTTTGTTGTAGTAGCTGTGATTCTAATTCATCTATCACAACAATGGTGGATGAGATGGTCGAACAAGTGATGAAAAATAATGAATGTTGTAAATTTCTGGAAACAAAAATGAAAGAGAAGGATGGGTAGATATCTCATTTAAAGGAAGAAGTGCATGAAATGAAAAAAGAGAAGGATGAGTAGATTACTCATTTGAAGGAAGAAATACATGAAATGAAAGAAGATAAAGATGAGCAGACTACTCATTTGAAGGAAGAAATGCAAGAAATGCAAGAAATGAAAGAAGATAAGGATGAGTAGATTACTAATTAGAAGGAAGAAATACAAGAAATTAAAGAAATGAATGATGAGATGAAAGAAATTAAGAATGTAATACAATAGTAGATGTCCTATATGGGGTCAAAGTTAGTGCATTGACACGACAAATAGCATTTCGAGATCCATCTACAAAACCACACAGCACAAATTAACCAACTAATTATGAGGATGATTTTGTATCATAATTATTTCTGAACAGTTTTTAATTTCTGTCTATGAGTAGCAAAATAAGATGAGATATTTTTTGAGGTATCAATTTTTTATATTCTAGTTTTGTTCATTTCTATGCCAATTAACCTAATAATGAATCTTTGTAGGACATCTAATGTGAGACACACGTACAAATTCTGATTAAAAGCATTAAGACTTTGTCATGGTCCTTCCTGTGCATGAATCTCATCTTTACTGATTTCTGCTAGATCAAAAGGAGGTCAAGCTTCTATTATCTTCATTATTCCTAAAAAATTTTATTTTTTTCACACACACTCTCTCTCTAAACATCATTGTTAGACATCTTTTAGTTATTTCTTGAAGTTGTATAACTATCAACTTAGATTTGTGTTTATTAATGTCTATAATTAATATATTTAAATATTTGTGAATATGTTTGTGTGTACCTAAATATTTTGGGTAGAGTATTAGCATAATATAGGTATGTAAAAGGTTTGGCTAGTCCTCCTAGTGTTGGGAACAACATGTTAGATTCTGAAGTTTTGAGATGAAACAAAAAATTCTGGTCCAACGCAGTCGTAGGTTTGTTCTTGACACACTTATTACATGTAGATCTAAATTGTCACTGTTCAGATCTATGAGTGGTAATTATTGATCATCTATGGAATTAAACTGTTGAAATGTTAATAGCCATTATGATTACTAATGAAATTCAATTAAATGAGTTCATTTTTCTTGTTCTCCTTCCCTTTCATGTTCGTAGTTTCATGGATGATGATGAGCTGAACATGAGGAACTATGGTTCTTATGAGCCATTTTTCCAGGGGAATCTTGGTCTGCATCTGATACCTAGCATGAGAGACCATGACACTAAGCCTTTATTACCATGACATTATATTAACAACTTTTTGGTTAATGCCAATAATTCATTCAATCCCCACGAATGCTTTGTCTCCAACACTTCTCTTGCACTGCAATACAAGAGAGATGGCTGGATAAACTAGAGAGATAAATTTTTGAAGTTTTGTGCCATCTTTATGAAGTATAAATGGGATAATACTAATTTGTTATAGTTTTGTGTCATCCGAGGCTATGTCATTATATTTATGTGTGTATATATGTATATATATACTATAGTATATATGTACATATATACTCATTATAATATATATTGTAGTAGATGTGCACATATATAGTCAGTATCATATATACTATAGTATATATGTATATATATAGAGTATATATGTACATAAACTAGTGCAGTATATATTACATATAGACTGCACTATTATATGTACATATATACTACAGTATATATGTATGTATATACTGAAATATTATATGTACATATATATGCAGTATATATGTACATATATACTCAGTATTAACGTACATATATATTGTAGTATATACGTAGATACTAAATTTGATGCCATGATCACTAAGAAATTAGAGAAGTTTTTTATCTATATCCGAATTTGATACTTGCATAATGATGTCACAAGATAAAATTGGCTAAGTAGATTATAAAGCTAAAGCTAGAGGGACTGATTGACCCAGATAAAGCTGATCCCTTCTCTTTGTTTCTTGAAAGCAGAGTTTTTTCCTATTTCTTGTAGAAAGATTTTGAAATAATTATAGGAAATACTTATGGCAAGTGTATTTTGCAAGTTCTACTTTTCTTTTCTTTCTAGATACTATGTTTAAGATTCTCATAACTGCTAATACCTCTTTTTTCCCATTCAATTGTGTAGGATTTTAAGCCTTGAATCTAAATATTCTTTCAAGAATTATTGAAACTATGGAAGGTGGTGGTCTAGTTGTTTTACTTATTTGAACCCTATCATTACTTATGAGTTTGTGTACATTGGTCATGGTGAGTTATATTTCATTGTTGATTATTTGTTTACACGAAAACATGATATGCATTCTTTGATAATTGAATTAGAATGTCTCTAGTGTTTCTGACATGTTTGGATATTAGAACAGAGTGGCATTCTGAAATAGTTTCTCGATTCAATGAGAGGTTTCTCTTATATATACATATAAGTGAAATGCTAGTATATCTTTTATACGTACTTACTGAGTATATGTGTTCATATATACTACCCGATATACATACATATATACTTTTATACATATATACTATAGTATATACGTAGATATACAATCAATATATCTACATATATACATAGTATATATACATATAATACTGATGTATTATATGTACGATTATATATATACTCAGTATATATCTACATACAATACTACACTATATACGTACATATACTACAGTAATTAATGTAACTAGCGAAATTCTAGTATAAATGTACATATACACTATAGTATATATGTGCATATATACTACAGTATTATATATCTATCAACATAGAACTTTTTTTATGTATTAATTTTGATTTGATTGATAGTCTTAATTTTGTATAGATATGATAACACAATGTTCCCCATACAAAGCTTGTAGAAGTGATGGGATTTTTAACTAGACGTAGTGGCCCACGACTAGGACAACTTTGTCACAGTAGAAAGATTGTGATCAGATGAGCTTGGGGAGAGAAAGCAACATCAATTTCACGAATAGATTATACTTTATACACTGTCATTAGATACATTGATGAATAATATGTAATAAAATTTTATTATGTTTTTGTTTTAGCTCAGTAAAACAAGGGTTGTGTAGATTGTAGTTATTCAAAATTATTATGCAAAAAATATATTAATCATCCTTTGTTGCACATGAGCATGGTGGATTGCTCCATTTTTCTATGTTGAAGTTTCTTATTTATTTGTTGATGGTTATTGCTGCTGACTATCAGTCTCTATTTCATATGCTAGTTCTTTTGTTACCTGTCTGCTCGGTCATTGTAGGGCAGAGTAACACCCTTATATGCCTTGGGACCGGAAGAGAGTTCTAGTTGGGAGGAGGTAAGATGTGAACTTTGATGTGCCAAGCATGGCTCATAACTTGTCTTCCAAGTTTTCCTTGAAGACTTTTCAGAGATATTTTTTTAAATTTAAATAAACTTCACATTTATTTATGTTGATAGTGAAGTTTTGTGCCATCTTTGTGAAGTATAAATGAGATAATATTAATTTGTTGTAGTTTTGTATCATCTGAGGCTATGTGATTATATATATATACAAATAATACTGCATTATATACGTACATATAAACTATAGTACATATATACATATATACTGAGTATATATGTATGTATGTACCGAGTATATACGTACGTATATAATGAGTATATATGTATGCATGTACCGAGTATATGTATGTATATACTGAATATATATGTATGTATATACCGAGTATAAAAGTACATATTTATGAAGTATATATGTACGTATATACTGAGTATAGACGTATGTATATACTGAGTATATATGTACATATAATACTACAATAATATATACATATACTATAGTAATATATGTAGTCAGTATATATGTACATATATATTGAGTACATATATATTCAGAATATATTTACATATAATACTACATAATTATATTTACTTATATATTGAGTATATATGTACATATACTACTGTATATATGTACATATATACTCAGTTTAAATGTACAAATTATACTGCAGTATATATGTATATATACTACAGTAATATATGTAACTAGTGAAATGCTAGTATATATGTATATATACACTATAGTATATTTGTACATATATACTATAGCATTATATATTTATCAAAACATACTTTATTTATTTATTTATTTTAATTTGATTGACTGATTTAAAGTTCATACAGATATGGTGCTGCAAAGTTCCTCATACGAAGCTTGTAGAAGTAAAGGAATTTTTCAATAGACATGTTGCGCTGTCACTAGGATAGCATTTTCACACCAGAAAGATGGTGACCGGAGGAGCTGGAAGAGAGAAAGCAACATCAATTTCATGGATAGATTATACTTTAAGCACTGTCGGTAGATACATTGATAAATAAGATGTTATAAAATTTTGTATTGTTTTTGTTTTAACTATGTAATAAATTATATCAGAATAATTTATTAACTAATTTTAATTTTTGTTAATTATAAATTGTCTTTTATAGTTTTTGTTTTTATTCAATTTAATATAAAAACATAAAATTATTTAATTAAATTTCTTGAAAAAAAATAAAATAGAGAAAATAGTTTTGGAAAGAAAATAGATAGGGATTTTTCCCGTGCTAGGTTAGCTAGGAAATTTTCTTTGCTAATTTAGCTAGGAAATTTTCTGAAGCTTAAAATTAAGGAGAAAATTAACTAGAGAAATTATTAATTTAGCAAAGGAGTTTTCATCGCTAATATTTATTAGCTAGGAACACTTTCCATCGCTAATTTTTAGCGATGAGTACTTTCGCTTGGGAAAGGTTCTATCATTAATCCATTGTTATATCCACTTTAGCGATAGAAACCTCCATTTAGCTAGAGATTTTTTTAAAGTTATTTGGGATTTTTCTTTATTGTGAAATCGAAAAATAGATAGATAGATAAATAGAAATATAGATTGATTGATAAATAGAATGTGAGATAGTTAGATAGATATATAGATAAATATATAGATAGATAGACAGATAGATAGATATATTGTATATAGATATATAGACATATAAATAGATATACAGATAGACAAATAGACAAATATAAAGAAACAAAATTAGACAGATCGATAGAATGACAAATAGATTGATATACATTTAGATAGGTAGACAACTAGACAAGTAGATAGGTAGATAAGAATACAAGTAGACATATAGCTAGAAAGAAAGAAAGTTAGATAGATATATATTCAGATAATTAGATAGAAGATTAAAAGATAGATAGATATAGTGATATACATATAGACAGATAGAAAGATCGACATATAGACAAATAGATAAATGGAATGATAGATGGATAGATTGGTAGAGTGATAAAAGATAGACAGATAGAGGGATCTGATAGATATAAAGATTTAAAGATAGAAAAATAAAGAAATAAACAAATAGATAGTAGATAGAGAGATAGATAGATAGATAAAAAGATAAATGGTTAGAAAGATAGACTGAAAGACAAGTAAAAAGTTAGGTATGATAGGTAGACATATTGCTAGAAAGAAAGAAAGATAAATAGATAGATAGATAGATAGATAGACAGAAATAATGATAGACAGATAGATAGATCGATAGATAGATAAATAGACTTTAAAAAAAATAAATAGATAATTAGATAGATATATCAACACACAGACAAATAGAAATACAGATAGAAAGATAGATAGAAATATAGATATAGAGATAGATAGATAGATAGATATAAAGATAAAAGATAGAGAGATAGACATATATACATATATACAGATAGACAAATAGAAATATAGATAGACATATAAATAGATAAATATAAATATATATATATATATATATATATTGATAGCTAGATAGACGAATAGACAAATAGATAGATAGCTAGATTAGATTGATAGATATATAGAAAGACTGATAGGTAGATAAACACATTAGAGATAAATAGAGAGAAAGATAGATTGATAGATATATAGATAAATAGATAGATAGATAGACACATAGATAAGTATACATTTTGATTGATTGTAGATATACAAATAGATAGACAGACATAGAAATAGACAGATCCTTGGATAGATTGATAGATAGACATATAAAACAATAAATAGATATATATGTAGACAGATAAATAGATATAAATATATATAGAAAGATAGATATACAAATACATAGATAGATAAATAGATAGAAAGATATATAGATAGCCAAATAGAAAGAGAGGTAGATATATAGATAGGCATATATGGCATATAAGGAGATAAATAGATAGATTGATAGATAGATTGAAATAAAGATAGATAAATAGATAGAAACATTTACACATATATAGATTGACAAAAAGATAGATAGATAGATAAAAATATTGAAAGAAAAATAAATAGAATGATAGTTAGATAGATAATTATATAGATAGACATATAAATAGATAGATAGATAGACAGATAGAAAAATAGGTAGATTGATAGATAGATAGATAAATAAGTTGATAAATAGAAAGATAGAAAGATAGAATGAAAGTATGATAGATAGTTTGATAGATAGATAGATAAACATATAAACAGATAAACAGATAGAAAGATAGAGAGAAAGATAAATATATAGATTTATAAATAGATAGACAAATGGATAGTTAGAAAGATAAACATAAAGATAGATAGACATAAAGATAGATAGACATATAGATAGGTAGATAAATAGATAGACATATAGATAGACAAATATATTGATAGTATGATAGCTAGATAAATAGATAGACATATAGATAGATATACATGTAGACATATAAATAAATAGACAAATAAATAGACATATAGATAGATAGAAATATAGACAGACAGACAGATAGATAGATAGACTGATATAAAGACAAACAGACAGAAAGATAGATCTATAGGTAGATACATAGATAGATAGACAGAAAGACAAAGATATACAAATAGAAAGATAGATAGATATACATATATATAGAAAGAAAGCTAGATAAATAGATAGATAGATTGTTTAATAAACAAAAAGATAGTTCAACAGATAGATAGATAGACAGATTGATTGATTGATTGAATGATAGATAGATAAATAGATAGATATGCAGATAGGCAGATAGGTTGAGAGGTAGATAGGCAGATAAGCATATAGAAATATAGGTAAATTAATAGATATACAAATAGACAAATAGATAGATAGAAAAATAGATACATATATAGATAGACAAATAGAATGATAGACAAATAGACAAATAAACTGATAGACAAATAGGAAATAGAAAATATACATAAAGATAGATAAATAAAAAGACATAAATATATAGATAGATAGACAGATAGATTGATCGATAGATAGATAGGTAGGGAAGTAGATAGATAGATAGATAGAATGATAGAATGTTAGATAGATCGATATATAAACATATTGATCGATAGATATATATAAAGATAGATAGATAGTTAGTTAGTTAGTTAGATATAATAAATAGATAGATAAATATATAGAAAGATAAATAGATAGATAAATAGATATATATATATATATATATATATAGATAAATAGATATATAGATAGATATATAGATATATAGATATATAGATAGTTAGTTATAAAGATAGATAGATAGATAGACATACAAATAGATAAATAGATAGATAAATTGATAGATATAAAAGAAAGATAATTGATAGATACATAAATATATAGATAGATATATATATTAATATATAGATAGATAGATATTTAGAGAGATTGACAGAAAGATAGATCGACAGATAGATAGATAGATAGATAGATAGATAGACAGATAGTTAGATATATAGATAGGTAGATAAATAGATGGATAAAAAGATAAATAGATAGATAATGAGAGATATTGATAGATAGATATATAGATATATATATATATATATATATATATATATATAGAAAGATAGATTGATTGATTGATACATACATACATAAATAGATAGATAGATAGATATATTAATAGATAGATAGATTTAGAGATAGATAGGTATATAGATAGATAGATAGACATATATATAGATAGATAGATTGGTAGATAGAAAGATAGATAGGTAGGTAGATAGGTAGATAGGTAGATAGGTAGATAGGTAGATAGAGAGAAAGATAAAAATATAGACATAATGACTTATATACTTATAGAGAGATAGATATATAGATAGATAGATAAATGCATAGATAGATATATAGATAGATAGATAAATGCATAGATAGATATATAAATAGATAGATAGACAATTAGATAGATAGACATATAGATAGATAAATAAATAGACAGAATGACAGATAGGCAATTTGACAAATAGACAGATAGACAAAAAAACAATACACAAATAGACAAATATATATATGATACATAAATAGATAGATAGATAGACACATAGACAGACATATACATAGACATATATATAGTTAGACATATATAAGTCTAGCTAAATTAGCAAGATGAAAATCTCTACCTATTTTCATTCCAAAACTATTTTCATTAATTTAATTTTTTTCAAAAAATTTAATTAAATAATCTTATGTTTTTTATATTTAAATTGAATAAAACTAGAAAATATAAATGATAATTTATAATTAACAAAAATTAAAATCAATTAATAAATTATTTTGATATAATATTTACATAATTAAAACAAAAACATAAAAAAATTTATTACATCTGATTCATCAATAGATCTAATGACAGTGCATAATGTATAATTTATCCGTGAAATTTACATTGCTTTCTCTCCCATGGGTCCTACGGTCACCATCTTTCTGTTGTGATAAAGGTGTCCTAGGCACGGCACATCATGTCTAGTGAAAAATTCCTTCACTTTTACCAGCTTCTTATGTAGAACATTGTGGTACCATATCTATATGAAATTTAAACCAGTCAATCAAATCAAAATAAATAACAAAAGTTATGTTTAGATAAATATATAATACTATAGTATATATGTATATATATTCTTTAGTGTATATATACATATATACTATCATTTCACCAGTTACATATATTATTGTAGTATTATATGTACATATAAATTGAGTATATATGCACATATATACAACACTATTATATGTACATATATACTCAGAATATTTGTACATATAATACTATAGAATTATATGTACTTATATACTAAGTATATATGTATATATACTATAGTATATATGTAGATATACTGAGTATATATGTACGTATATACTATGGTATTATATGTGCATATATACTCAGTATACATGTTCATATATACTCAATATATACGTACTTATATACTCATTATATATGTACATATATACTTTAGTATTATATGTACACATATATAATCACTTAGCCTTAGATGACACAAAATTGTAACAAATTAGTATTATCCATTTATACTACACAAAGATGACACCAAACTTCACTATCAACATAAATAATAAATGTGAAGATTTTTTAAATTTAGTAAAATATCTCTGAAAAGTCTTCAAGGAAAACATGGAAGACAAGCCACGAGTTAGGCTTGGCACATCAAAGTTCGCATCTTGCCTCTTCCACAACCAAAACTCTCTTATTCCCAAGGCTCATATGGGTGTTGCTCTGACTCGCCATGACCGAACTAGCAAGCTAACAAAAGAACTGGCAGTGAAAAATAGAGACAGATCAGTCAGCAACAATAACCATCAAAAAATCAATAAGAAACTTGAACATAGAATAATGGAGCACTCTACAAGGCTCATGTGCAACACAAGATGATGAAAATATTTTTTGAATAAAAATTTTGAATAATTGCAATTTACACAACCCTTGTTTTACATAGTTAAAAAAACATAACAAAATATTAATACATCTTCTTCATCAATGTATCTAATGATTGTACATTAAGTATAATCTATCCATGAAATTGACATTGCTTTCTCTGCCCTTGCTCCTCTCATCACCATCTTTCTGTTGCGACAAAGTTATCCTAGTCACGGGGCATCATGTCTAGTGAAAAATCTCTTCACTTCTACAAGCTTCGTTTGGAGAACACTGTGGTACCATATCTGTATAAAAATTAAAGCAGTCTATCACCTCAAAATTAATAATTAAAAAAAGTTATGTTTTGATAAATATATAATACTATTTTATATATGAACATATATACTATAGTGTATATGCACATATATACTAGCATTTCACTTGTTATATATATTACTATAGTATATGTACATATATATTCAAGTGTAATATGTACATATAAACTGAGGACATATATACTTAGTATATATGTACATATAATACTGTAATATTATATGTACATATACTACAATATATATATCGATATACGGACTATATTTGTACATATATATTGTAGTATATATGTAGATATATTGAGTATATATATATACAGTTATACTATAGTATATATGTAGATATACTAAGTAAATTTGTATATATATACTGCAATATACACAAAAATCCCAAATAGCTAAAGAAAATTCCCTAGCTAAATGGGGGGTTTCCATCGCTAAATGGGATATAACGATAGATTAACGACGAAAGCTTTCCCCTCTAAAATGCTCATTGCTAAAAATTAACGAGGGAAAGACTCCCTAACTAAACATTTTTAGTAACGAAAAATTTTCTATCTAAAATAATGATTTCTCTAGTTAAATTAGCAAGTTAAAATCCCTAACTAAATTAGTAAGGGAAAAATTTCTAGCTAAATTAGCAAGGGAAAATCCCTAGCTATTTTCATTATAAAACTATTTTCAGAATTTTATTTTTTTTTTCAAAAAATTTAATTAAATAATTTATTATTTTTAGATTAAATTGAATAAAAACAGAAACTATAAATAATTTATATTTAACATAAATTAAAATCATTTAATAAATTATTCTAATAAAATATTTTACATAATTAATGAAAAAACATAACAAAATTTTATTACATCTTATTCATCAATGTATCTGCCTGTAGTGTATACAATATAATCTATTCGTGCATTGACGTTGCTTTACCTCCCTCAGCTCATCTGATCACCATCTTTCTGCTATGGCAAAGCTGTCTAAGTCGTAGTGCTTCATGTTTATTAAAAAATCCCTTCAATTATACAAGCTTCGTATGGGGAACAATGCAGTACCATATCTATATAAAATTTAAACCAATCAATAAAATCAAAATAAATAAATAAAAAAGTTATGTTTTGATAAATATATAATATTGTAGTATATGTACATATATACTGCAGTATATATGTACATATATATTAGCATTTCACTAGTTACATATATCACTAGAGTATATGTACATATAAACTACAGTATTATATGTACATATACTAAGTATATAAGTACGTATATACCGAGTATATATGTATGTATATAATGAGTATATTCGTAGGTATATACCAAGTTTATACGTACATATATACCGAGTATATGCGTATGTATATACCAAGTATATGCGTATGTATATATCAAGTATATGCGTATGTATATATCAAGTATATGCGTAAGTATATACAAAAGTATATGTGCACGTCTATATCGAGTATATGCATACGTCTATACCGAGTATATGCGTACATCTATACTGAGTATATGCATACGTCAATACTGAGTTTATACATACTTTTATACCGAGTATATACGTATGTCTATATCGAGTATATATGTACGTCTATACTGAGTATATACATACGTCTATACCGAGTATATACATACATCTATACGAGGCGACAAGCTACTTCTCCCAAAATAGGACCCGATATTCCTCCCGACACTTGTGGCCTATAAAAATCAGGTAATATTATATTTTTCTTTCCAATTGAATATAGTTTTGTGAAATATAATATAATTACATGATGCTACATGAGCATCATCATCATCATCCTAAGACCTTTTACAATTAGAACCAATCATTGTAGAACCTACAGCAAGAAAACTTATTTTCTCATACATACGCTTTGTACCAAGTGATAATTGCATATCTACACAATTACTAAGAGATTTAAGACTAACCTCTATCTACCTGGCTGGGTTGGACTAGAATCATCTTCATGCCACGGTTTTGGGGAAGTTCTAATATCCATTGCTTTTATGACATGTATATGTAAGCAATGCACCATGATGGCCAGTCCAACCCGAGCAATTATATATTCAAACATGTGTGTGTGCGTGAGTGTGTGTAAATGGGTGTGTATGTATGACAATACATACATGTCTACGAATAAATATATGCCCCCACTTATGTATATACTTGGCATATAAGTACATATATACTCAGTATATACGTACGTATATGCTCAGTATATACGTACATATATACTCAGTATATACATACATATATGTTCAGTATTACGTAAATATATACTCGGTATATACGTACATATATACCCAGTATATATGTACGTATATACTCAGTATGTATGCATGTATATACCAAGTATAATGTATGTATATACTATAGTATATAAGTATGTATATATCACGTGTATACGTACGTATGTACTATAGTATATATGTATGTATATACTTAATATATACATACATTTATACTCAATATATACAAAAATATAAACTCGGTTTATACGCACATATATACTCAGTATATATGTACGTTTATACTCTGCATATACATACATATATACTACAATATATATGTATGTATATACTATAGTATTATATGTACGTATATATAATTATATAGCCTCAAATGACACACACACACACATGTACTTTCATGCAAATACACATACCATCAAAGACAAAAGAAGGATATAATCTAGGGCTTAAAAAACACACATATAGGTCTCTCAGGCATTGGTCAGCATCATCTTGTTCTTTTTCCTCTGGTACTCCACGCAGATAGAGAACATTGTTACACCTTCGAATGGAGCATAACATAGTACATTTACAAACCAATAAAGAACCCAACACTATGTCACTGATAAATAGATAGAGTAGCGCATGCAACACCAACTGCCATTTGCTAGAAATTTTACATAACAAGATAATCATGAGTTTATTTTAAAATTACCGAATTTAGATTACTCCAAGATTTCTAGTCAACTGCCCATCAAAAAATTCTTCTGTGTTTCCCAGCTTCAAGCATCAATCCATGGTTAATTATAAAAAAGTTAGAAAGTACCAAATAAAAGAGAAATGGAAGTTGAAATGACAACAGGCTACATGGTAATGAATTTTTTTACGCATGTATGCTCATTTAGGAATCATATTGGCGATTAACATTTTAACAATTTAATTCCACTGATGATTGATAAAAAGCAGTAATAGTTCTGAACTGTGACAACAAAGATGTGCACAAAATCAAAGTGTCCAGACCAAACCTGCATTAGTGTGGGACCAGAATGTTTTTATTCATCACATAGCTTCAGAAGCTATGGTGCTGTTCCTAGCACCAGGAGGACCAGCCAAGCCTTTTACATACCTATATTAGGCTAAAACTCTACCCAAAATATTCGAGGACACCCAAACATATCATAGATATATAAAAATAATAATTATAGACATGAACAAACACAAATCTAAGTTGATAGTCATAAATTTCAACAAATATCTAAAAGATGTCAAGCATTAAAGTTTAGAGAGAAAGAGAGTGTAAAAATAAAATATTTCAGAAATAATTAAGATAATAGAAGATCAGCCTCTTTTTGATACAGCTGAAATCTTTAAATATGTAACCCATGCATTAGAAGAACCTTGTAATGTCTGAATGCTTTGAATCAAATTTTTTTCGTGCATCTCACATCAGATGTCCTGCAAAGATTCATTATTAGGTTAATCAGCAAAGCAAAGAACAAAACTAGAATATAAACAATTAAAACCTCCAAAATAATCTCATCATGTTTTGCTACACATAGACAAAAATCAAAAATAGTTAGGAAATAATTATGATACGAAATCATCCTCATAATTAGTTGGTGATTTTGTGCTAGCCACTCTTGTGAGGTTTCGCACCTGGATCTTGAACTGCTATCTATCACGTCAATTTCACTAACTGTGACTCCATATAGAACATCTACTATTGCATTACATTCTTAATTTCATTCATCTCATCATTAATTTTTTAATTTCTTGCATGTCTTCCTTCAAATGATTAATCTGTTCATCCTTCACTTCTTTCATCTCCTACATTTCTTCCTCCTAATTAGTAATCTGCTCATCCTTCTCTTCTTTTATTTCATTCATTTCTTCCATCAAATGAGATATTTGCTCATCCTTCTCTTTCATTTCGGTTTCCATAACTTTAAAACATTCATTTGTTTCCATTACTTATTGTTCGACAGCCTCATCCACCATTGCTATGACAAATGTATTAAAAGCATAACTACTACTATAAAATGCTACTTCCTTCGAGCCAATACCATACACTCACTACGTCTTATGACCTCTTATGGTCTCCAAATAGATAAGATCATAGTCAATTGGTTGAAGATGCATAGAACCTCAATTTGTTAAGAAGTAGCTGTCACACATTCCTCCATAAGTTCCTAAGATAAAATAGAGAAAAATACTATTCTAGATATACATAAAATAAATTAAATAGTTTGCATTCCAAACAACATTCAAAATATATTATAGTATTATGAAATTCTATTAATATAATAGATTCTTACAGCAATCATCTGAGACTTGTTGTCAATAAATTGACCATCCACTTTCTTCACATGCATCTTCTTGAATATCTCATAAAAATTAGGATCTCGACTCAATTCTTTAGCCTAGAATATGTATTTATTAAGTCATAAAATAACAAATGATAAAAAATTTTAACAAAATTAATAAAATCATGCATAGATTTGATTTATTTGGACTATTAGGGCAACGACTAAATATATAAATGTTTAAAATTTTAAAATTTTACCAAATCTCGAGCATGCTCAATGCTCGACTTTGGCCCTCCTGTGTGGTAAGACATTCCTGTACCTAGTCCAGCTACCTCATTTCATTGATTTTTGCTAGCAACTATAAATTTGTCCTTCACATCTAGCTCCTCCAAATACCTAAGCTACCCAGGCTAGTCATCCTCGGACATAAATTCAAGCCATTCTTTTATATTCTTCAATTTATGGATAAAATGAGAATACCATTCACCAGCTTTTCACTCCCACGATGACTTTATCTTTCCATCAAATTTGTGTGCCCATGTGCATTGATTCTATATATATAAATATCACAAAAGAATTATTTTTAATAACAAGGACATAATTATTTACTGCTTGAATAATAACCAACAAAATAGTTAACTAATTAGATAATTAATTTTCTGTGGTTTTGTTTCATTATTTTTTCTTGAAAGTCATTAAAATAAGACTATTTTATCGATTCAGAAACTTTCTTCCATGAGAATGCTTTAGAATCAACTATTTTCTTGAAAGACTTTGTAATTATAACCAAAAACTTGTGAAATGGGATAAAACTATACAAATAAATAAATAATAATGAAAAAAAGCATAAATAACTAAATATAAAAAACAACTAACAGGAACATCATGATTTTTTATTCAAGTATTTACATATTTTTTATTCCTCCCATCTTTAATCTCAATTACTAACTTAGTACAGAATCCAAAGGAAGACATACCATTTGATAATGTCGATGGTTTTGTAAATGGGGGAAATATCATTGTAGAATGTGGTGTAGAAGATGGTGATGGATCAAAAGTGTGTGTAGGAATGACAATTGGTGGTGGGCTTATATTTGATAAATGTGATAGTAAATGTGTCAATGATGGTCATGGTGATGAAAATAGAGATAGTGATTGTGATGTTCAAGTCTAAATATGGTGGGTATGAGATGGTACTGAATTTGCAACATGGTGTAATATTCTAGATGAATTTAGTCCATTACTCCATCCACTTCCACCTCCACCACAACCTTAATGATGAACAACCATACATTTTAGAATAAAAAAAACCAATAGATTATCAACAAAATATAGAAAGTCTTTGATAGTTTAAGATTATAATACAATTATAATAGTTTAATTATCTTCATCATATCATCATCTAATGGATCTTCTGAATTTCGTCTATTCCGATGGAAGTTCCAATTCATCTTCAGATAGAATTGATCATCTTCAATTTTTTATTCGGCCACTATTTGAGTCACGTAAATATTCTAGATCTTCATCCACATGCACAGGCTCAATATTATTTATGTCATCTTTTTATAATTCTAGTGCAGTAGCTAAGTCTGCACTTCATTCTTGAGATGTTGGCACTTCAAAATTTGATCGAGCTTTTATTTTGCAAATCGGCCACCAATCACTCTTATCACGAGATAAACGTGGATATGCATAATAATATACTTGAGTGGCTTTAACTGCCATAATAAATGGATCATATCGATTATATCTATGTTTATGGTTATAATCTAAATGAATCTTTGTACTCACATTTAATGTGGGATCAAACTATTCACACTTTAATAATACAATTCTATTATTTTCAAGTCCATGATACTCCAACTCAATAACTTCTATTAGTTGA
>JAREIK010014005.1:0-47500 GCA_029783825.1 Sapria himalayana
ATATTGGTTCCTACTTTGGCCTTAGTGAGCTTGTATCATTTGGTTTTCTCTAGGATAGATCATACTACAACCTTTACTACTACTCCCATACATAATTATCCTAAAAATTCATTTTAAAAGACTACTAAGACCAAATCCTCACATCAAAGAACAAGTATAATAACTAAATAACAATGATAATGCACTATTTGTTTGGATTATTGTTGCTGGACAATATCAGATAATCTATAGCATAAGAAAGCAAGCTATTATATCATCCCATAGGACTAGGGTAAACTTATTCTTTCTCCAATCCTGTTGCATTATTTTGTGCTCAACCCACGTATACTAAAATTTAGGGAAACCATTATATCTGTAATGACATACAGATTTTAACATTTTAAAAGGAATACATAAAAAAGTCTAGAAGAAACCATTATATCATATTATTCTTATTACTCTTATTATTCATATTCTTTTTTTCTTATTGCTCTTTTCATTCTTTTTATTCTTCTTATACTTCTTATAATTATTATCCTTTTTATTTTACTTATTCTTCCTATTCTTCTTAATCTTTTTATTTTTTTTATTCTTTGTATTCTTTTTATTTTTTTATTCTTCTTATTCTTCTTATTTTTTTTATTCTTCTTATTCTTCATATTCTTTTAATTCTTCTAATTCATTTTATTCTTCATAATCTTTTAATTCTTTTAATTCTTCTAATTCTTTTTATTCTCCATATTCTTGTAATTCTTGTAATTCTTCTTTTTATTCTTATTTTTCGTATTCTTCTTATTCTTTTTATTCTTGTCATTCTTCTTATTCTTCTTATTCTTCTAATTCTTCTTATTCTTCTAATTCTTCTTATTCTTCTAATTCTTCTTATTCTTCTAATTCTTCTTATTCTTGTTATTCTTCTTATTCTTCTTATTCTTCTTATTATTCTTATTGTTCTTATTGTTCTTATTGTTCTTAAAATTCTTATTCTTCTTATTTGTCTTATTCTTCTTTTTATTATTATTCTTATTATTCTTCATATACTTCTTATTCTTATTATTTTTTTTATTTTTTTTATTTTTCTTAATCTTCTTATTCTTTTTATTCTCCTTATTCTTATTATTCTTCTTTTTTAAGGTTCATTTTATTAATTATAAAACCCCCTCACTTTTTGCAAAGGAATACCATTGTTACAATCTAGAGAACTACCCTTTTCCCCTTTTACACCCTTGACAAAATAAAAAATAATGCATAATAAAGCTTTACAATCAAGTTCTAAATAAAATAAAGCATCTCTGAGTTTGTCTTTAGTATAATTTTCATGATGTATAGCATGCTTTGTTTACTTTTTCTTCTCCACCCGTTAAGCATGCATCCTTGCTTCCTTTCCCAACTACAACTGCTTACATCCTGCCAGCATATCTACTGCCTCTTTAGGTAAAAATGTTGGCAGCTTTTTTTCTCTTTTATTCAGTTCCAGCATAGCTTGGTTATCCCTAAGCTTAATTTGTTTTCTATCTTATATTTCTTGATTGTTTGGCAGCTGTAAACCCTGTATTCCAGCAAACATACAAAACCAAGAACATGGCAGAACATAGCTATTGTAGTATATACAGTCAGCCTCCTGCCCAACATCACAACCCTAAAGTCCAGCATACAGCCGTGTAGACATTTAGGTGCAGCAGGCTTTTTACATTCTGCTTTCTATTATCTACATTGATCTTTATCCTTACTTTCATCTACTACTATTTTATTGTAAAGCCTCCTACCCATTTTTGTTCAGTTTCTCCAAGCAGTGCACAGCCTGCATGTTGCTGCCCCTGTCACATTCATCTCTCCTGCAACAAAGGCTTGAGCACTCCTCTTCCAACAAGGTTTGTTAAATCTTCAGCTGTAAGTTGTAGTTTTCTACAACATCAAGATATGCCATACAATCTTATATAGCTTCCTACCCATTCATGCTACCTACCATTGTTTACATTACAACTCAATGAAAACTAAAAAAATAGAAATCATGAAAAAACAGAAAGTTCTTATATCCTCTTGCTTTCCTCTTCTGTTTCTTTTCATGCCTTGCACCAAGTACTCTTATGCCCGAGCCCAAACATTGATCGGCCATGCCATTCACTACAAGCAAATAGACCTTTTGGAGCCATCATCTCTCCCGTTTCTGATAGTGAAAATATGAAATCCAGCAAAATAACAAACAAAAGAAAGAAACCTATGTGCCCCCCCCCCTCCTAATCGATTCTTCTTCTCCTTCTCCCCCCAATAGCCCCTCTTTCCCCAGCTCTCATATCCTAGACTTTTTAACCCTTAGATAGGAAAATTCTAACCTATCCAGTCTAGCTAAACATTGTAGCATAATCGGCAATGTCTTCTCATTAAAATTTATTGGCCCCTTTAAGGAGGCCTATTATGGCTAAAGTGGCTACAAGCACATTTGCCTCCCTATAGAAATGTTGAATAGATGCCTTCAACTCCTTTGTAAGATTTATAATTTCCTTGATCTCCTTTTCATATCTCCATAAAGATATTTTGTTTGTTGCTAGATTTACTAGAAATTAGAGTCCACTTGAATTTGTAAGTTTTTTAACCTGATCTCCATACAGAGCCCTTTTACGAGGGTGCTAATTTTTAATTATAGAGCCGATGAGACATTGCATGACAAAGAATAAGCTTTTATAATTCGCCCCTGAAAATCTCTAATAAATCCTCCTCCTTTTGTAGCCCCCATATCTTTATTAAAGCTTCCATCTATATTAAGAGATAAATGTCCTGTATAAGGCTTGTTCCATCTTATGCTCTTTACACTTTAAGGCTTCACCTTACTCAGTGCAAGCCCCCATGAGTCCCTAATTACTCTTTCCGCATCTATATTTTTAGCCATTATTGGCTTTACAAAAGATATATTACTAATTTCTCTCATGATATCCTTTAATATTTCCGCTGAGTTTATTCTTTTACCATCATATTTACTCTTATTTCTAACTTTCCATAATCTCCAGATAACCACATGTGAAAGATTTTGAGTAAGCCATTTTTTGGTTGAGCTTTTTGAAAATTCTTTTTCCCATTTCCTAACTCGATCTACTAATCATGTTTCTTTAATATTAATCTAGATAGATTTTTCCAGCTCCTTCCAGACTTCAACTATGATTTTGCCTTTCGAGAACAAATTATCTGTAGTTTCTATTGCTGCAAAGAAACAGTCACATCTAGATATCAGCTTTATACACTTTCTTTGCACATTATTATCCACTGGTATAGAATTAGAAAGAACTTTCCATCCAAGTGAACACATTTTATGTATAATGTCTCTTTTCCATGCCCATTTAAAATTAGATCGAACAGGTTTTTTCTTTCTAATAGCTTCTTTTATCGATTTGTGTGAAAATTTCTTGTGGATTGAGCATCAATTTCCGGCCACTCTTTTGTAGTATCGAGAATGATTCTACTATCCCTTTCCATTTTTCCAGGGCTTTCCAATTATTTAAAGTCTTCTTCAGGCCCTTATTACTCTCCCACCCATATTTAACCCTCATATATTTAGCCCACAAACTATTATTTTCTTTCAATCTTCACCAATCTTTGCAATCCCATGCTGAAGCCATATCTTCTAGACTAATTATGCCTAAACCTGCTTCATCTTTTGGGTATCATATATCCTTCCAGTTTTTCTAGTGAAGCTTTGGTCTCTCATCTTTTTTACCCCATAGAAAGTTTGTCATTTCCATTTCTAGTTTCTTTATAAATTTCTTAGGAGGGTGGATAACCGACAAAATATGTACCAGTGTACTTTGAAGCACATGAGAAATCAGAGTAATCCTACCTCTGAATCCCAATAAATATTTTTTCCAGCCTGTAATTTTCCTTCTCAATTTGTCTTGTAGAAAGCTTAATTTTTTTTTAGTAATCTACCCTCATATATAGGGCATCCCAAGTACATTAAAGCTTTTTGATTTGCTTAAAACCTATAATATTTTTCACTTTTGTAGCCACTTTTTTTAATGATTTAGATCTTAACATAAATTGACACTTACTTTTAACACTATTTGCCCCATTTTAGTCTCGAATCTTTGTAATAACTCCATTAAGCTCATTAACGATCTTCTACTGGCATTTGTGAAAATTATTAAATTGTCCTCGTAAGCTAAGCAGCCTATTCTCGGAGTGTTTTTAGGTTCCTTGAAATGTATTATTTTACCTTTCGACATACTCCTATTTAAGCTAAGAATCAATAATTCTAAATATACGTCAAATAATAAAGGAGACAAAGGATTCCCTTGCCATAAACCTCTTCTTGGCTTAAATTCCTCTTCTTCCTTCACTATGATCCTTACCCAGGTGCTAGAAATGCATCTGTATATTAAATCTATGCATAACTCTGAGAAACTTAGTTTCCTCATGATAAAGCAGAGTGTGTCCCACTCTACCCTATCAAAAGCTTTAGACAAATCTAGCTTTATTAGCAGGTTTTCATCTCTAGTTTTCATTGATATTTCCTTCATCATTTCAGATGCCAGTCTTATATTTTCCATCATTAGTTTGTTTTTTGATGAAACATGTTTGTTCTTGAGAAATTATCTCCGGCAAAATACAACCTAGCCTACTTTGCAAGATTTTTGCCAAAATTGTATATTGCATTACATTGGCTAATAGGTCTAAAATCTTCACATTTCTCATGTTATACCTTTTTTTGGGATAAGCACAATAAAAGAATTCGCCCATACTTTTGGAATATCTGCTTCTGCAAAAAGGCTTAAGATAGCAAGTACAAAATCATTTTTAATAATATGCCAGCATATCTGAAAAAAATAGTTATTCAAGTCATCTGGGCCTGCCGCACTATCTTTATCTAGACTAAACATAGCATCTTTAACCTCTTCCTCCCTCAGAATTTTCTCCATTTTTTGATTATGTTCATTTGTGATAATAGTTTTAAATTCTTTCAATAAGAGTTACCTTCATGTCGAGCTGGCCCACATAAGTGACTCTTAAAAAATTCCTCAAAAAGGGCTGCTATTTCTTTATCATTTTCCACCCACGCACCTTCCCTATTCTTAATACACTTAATCTTATTTTTCTGTGCTTAATTTTACTCATTGTAAAAAAAAATTTGTATTTCGGTCCCCATACTTTAGCCATTTTATTTTTACCCGCTGTTTCCAAAAAAAATTTTCCATATGCAATCTAAGCCTCAATTGTCCTTTAGCCTTACTTAGTTTGAGTCTAGATGCCTCACCCTGGTTGCCCTCAAATTCTAATTCCAGCTTCTCCACTGCCTCTTTTGCTTGGTTAATCTTTGTATTTAGATTTTCAAAACTTTCTTTATTCAATACTTCTAGACAATTTTTTAATCTACGTAACTTGGATGATAGAACCTGCATTGGTTTTCCAGATTCTGGTTCTTTCCATGACTCTCTCACCACCATTTCAAAATATGTATGCTTTGCCCACATGTTCTGAAATTTAAAGCTCCCTATCATTCGATGATTTTTATGAATAAATATTAGTAGTGGGCTATGATCTAAGCATGTTCTATTTAAATGCCTCGGTCCTATAACCTCTTGCTCAGAAACCCACTTGGCATTACACATGACCCTGTCTAGCCTAGCCTAGATTGCTCCTCGTTTATGCTAGTTGTTGCACCAAGTGAAGTGAGATCCTGTAAAATCCACTTCCATCAAATTATCCCTGGATATTATATTATTAAATCATGTCATAGCACCATATTAGGAGTTTTACCTCCTTTTCTTTTTTTTGTGCATTCCTTATCACATTAAAGTCTCCTCCAATAATCCATGGAGTATCTTTATTAGCTATGTCCTCCATTCCTTCCATAAATCTAATCTATTTTTTTTAGCATTTTTTGCATATATCACTGATATTATTCATTCTGCTTCTTTATCAGTTTTAAAATGAACTACATGCTCCGTATCTTTTAGAATTGTAATATCCAAATTATTGCTCCACATGATCCAGAGCATACTATTTAAGTTTGCATATGCATTTTTAAACCTAAAATATTACTATATTTATCCAACTAATCCTTATCTATCATAGGTTCCACAATGATAACTAAGGTGATTTTGTGTATTTTTATTAACTTTCATAGCCTATTAATCGAGGGATTATTGGCCACACCCCTTATATTCCAGTATAGACACTTATCTATAAAATCTAGATTTGGCTTTAGCTCTCATAGTGCATTTTGACTCATATGTCTTATTCAAGTGTTTCTTCCTATTCCTTGACTGCTTTGCTACACTAGGAGTAAATTGCATTAACTACCTATATTTGGGTTGTTGATCGAGCTACATTGCCATTTCTTTTAATGATTTCATGGCTTGATTCCTAGTAAGCTAATCCCAATCCTCCTCATAGAGCTCTAAGTCATCCTTCACCTTTTCCATATCTCCCAACTCCTTTATTTCATCCATACCTAATGAAGGGCAGCTAAATATGTCTGAATCTACTTCTGGAAAATCTAGAAGATCCTGATCCATCCAGCTATATTCCTCCTCCTTTTCTTTTAAAACCCTCCTAGACTTTAATTTCTTATCCCTCTTTCTCTTCCCTTTCAACTCCATCCAGCCTTCACCCTTATCATCTTCTGCCCATTCCTCCCTACTTATGTGCCTTACTGCCATGTTTTTCTACTCTTTTAGGGTTGCCTCCCCCTTCCACTACTTGTCTTTCATCTCCTTTACTACTGCCCATTGCTTCTTTTTTTCAGACCTCCCTATTTGAGTATGCTTCTAGAAAATCCAGAAGACCCAATGCCGCTGCCTCCTCCCTTTTCTCCTAGCCTTTAGCATTTCCTAAAACTGCATCTGATGAACCCTTGCCCTCTTCCATTCCTACCCCCTCTTTCCTCCTAATCCATTACTTCTTTTCTCTTACCCTTTCTCTACCCTCCTGCTGCCTCTCCCTACCCTTCTCCTCAAGCCCAAGCCTACACTCCCCCTTATCATGACCTAATCTATTGCACTACACTACAATAAGAGGGAAAATTTTCAGGCATGATAGATTGCCAGAAGCTTAGACTATGGTCTTCCTCCCCACTACCAATCCAGATTCTTATAGGTGGCTGTGTAAGCAAGTTACACCCTACACATACCTAAGCCTTACTCAGCCTAGTCATAGTTACTATCGCCTCATCCCAGATCATAGGAATACTGAAGCATGAAGTAATAGAGTGAAAAAAATGCATGTTATAAAAAAATATAGGGAAGTTAGGGAAAAAGAACCATACCGGGGCGATAGGGGCCTCCTCATGTGGATTGAAGTTTTTCATGCATTTTAGTATGTGCATAGGGTAGCCATTAACATGTCATTTCCCCCTTAACCAAATATAGTGATAGTCTTTTTCCATTGTGAACTATAAGAATATATGTTCGGCATCTAGGTCTGCAAACTTAACCCTTCCCTTGAGCTTAAGTGAGGTAATAAAGGTTTGTATCTCATTCTCGTGAGGTCTACCATGGGAGAACTTCTCTATTAGCATGAACATGAAGACCTTTGTAAGTTTGTGTAGCACTTAGAATGGGAAATAAATCATGAGATTACCATTTTTGTTCACACTTTTTGAAGGAGATGGCACAGGTTCCTTTAAAATTGAGGAAAATGACTTCTTAATTGATAAGAAGTCTCTTTGCTCCATTTTGAGTTTGGAATCAGCTTGAATTGAGTAGGAATGGAGATTTATCTCTCTAGAAATTGGAGTTTTCTCCCAATAGAATTTAGAACCTTTTTGAAATGAAGAAGATGAGATGAGTTTTCTTCTCTTATTATTCTTATTATTCTTTTTATTCTTCATTTTTTTCTTATTCTTCTTATTCTTCATATTATTCTTATTCTTCATATTATTATAAATTATTCGTATTATTCTTATTCTTCTTATTTTTCTTATTTTTCTTATTCTTCTTATTCTTCTTATTCTTATTATTTATCTTATTCATCGTATTCTTCTAATTTTTCTTATTCTTCTAATTATTCTTATTCTTCTAATTATTCTTATTCTTCTTATTCTTTATATTATTTTTTTTTCTTCTTTTCTTCTAATTCTTCTAATTCTTCATATTCTTCTAATTGTTTTAATTCTTCTTATTCTTCTTATTCTTCTTATTCTTCTTATTATTCTTATTAATCTTATTATTCTTATTCTTCTTAACTTCATTTTCTTCTTTTTTTCTTATTCTTTTTATTATTATCATTCTTTTAATTATTCTAATTATTCTTATTCTACTAATTCTTCTTATTCTTCATATTTTTGTTATTCATCTTATTTTTAATATTTTACTTATTCTTTTTATACTTATTATTATTATTATTATTCTTCTTCTTTTACTTATTATTATTATTATTTTAAGTTTGTTTTATTATTATAACCCTCTCTTTTGGTGGAGGAATACTATTTTTACAAATTACGTCTACCCTTTCCCCTTTTACAACCATTTTTCAAAAAAATAAAGCATCTAAACGGAACATATCCTGTAATAATATCAAAAAATAAATATTCCATTGATTGAGTTATGCGTTGAGCTGGAATTTAGATTAATCTACGTGCAAACTCTCTGGAAGTTCCCCTGGCCATTCTTTTATTATTATTATTATTATTATTATTATTATTATTATTCTTCTTCTTCTTATTCTTATTCTTATTATTCTTGTTAATCTCTTATTCTCTTATGCTTTTATTTTTTTTCTTTTTCTTTAAACTCTTCTTATTCCTCATATTCTACTTATTCTTCTTATTCTTATAATTCTTTTTATTCTTCT
This sequence comes from Sapria himalayana, assembly GCA_029783825.1. Lineage (NCBI taxonomy): Eukaryota > Viridiplantae > Streptophyta > Magnoliopsida > Malpighiales > Rafflesiaceae > Sapria > Sapria himalayana. The sequence goes on from JAREIK010014005.1 coordinate 8,761, forward strand.
TATTCAGACTTCATATTCTTCTTATTCTATTTTTCTATGTATTCTTATTATTATTCTTATTCTTCTTAATCTTATTATTATTCTTATTCTTTTTAATCTTATTATTTTTATTATTCTTCTTATTCAACTTATTTTTATTATTCTTTTTATTCTTCTAATTCTTCTAAATCTTTTAATTCTTCTAATTTTTTTTATTCTTCATATTCTTGTAATTCTTTTAATTTTTCTAATTCTTCTAATTCTTTTAATTCATCATATTCTTCTTATACTTCTTATTCTATTTATTCTTTTTATTCTTTTTATTCTTCTAATTCTTCTTATTCTTTTAATTCTTCTTATTCTTATTATTTTTCTTATTCGGCTTATTATTCTTATTATTCTTATTGTTCTTATTGTTCTTATTATTCTTATTGTTCTTATTCTTCTTATTATTCTTATTATTCTTATTCTTCTTATTCTTCTTATTCTTCTTATTCTTCTTATTCTTATTATTCTTCTTATTCTTCTTATTCTTCTCATACTTTTTATAATTCTTATTCTTTTTTTTTTCTTCTTATTCTTCTTAATCTTCTTATTCTTCTTATTTTTAATATTCTTCTTATTCTTTTTATTTTTTTTATTCTTTTTTTTCTTCTTATATTTTTTATTCTTCTTTTTCTTTTTATTCTTCTTATTCTTATTATTATTCTTATTCTTCTAATTCTTCTAATTCTTATTATTCTTCTTATCCTTTGTTTTCTTCTTATTTTTCTTATCCTTCCTATTATTCTTATTCTTATTATTCTTTTTATTCTTCTTATTCTTCTTAATTTTCTTATACTTCTTATACTTTTTATTCTAATTATTTTTCTTATTCTTCTTAATATTTTTATTCTTCTCATTCTACTTATTCTCCTTATTATTATTATTATTATTATTCTTCTTCTTCTTATTATTCTTTATCTTCTTTTGCTTCTTATTCTTCTTATTCATTTATTCTTCATATTATTCTTATTCTTCATAGTTTTTTATTATACTTATTATTCTTATTATTCTTACTCTTCTTATATTTATTATTCATCTATTTCCTCGTATTCTTCTTATTATTGTTATTATTCTTATTATTTTTATTCTTCTTATTCATCCTATTATTTTTATTCTTCTTATAATTCTTATTCTTCTTATTCTTCTTATTATTCTTATTCTTTTTATTCTTCTTATTCATCTTATTCTTGTTATTCTTCTTATTCTTCTTATTCATCTTATTCTTGTTATTCTTTTTATTCTTATTTTTCTTATTTTTCTTATTTTTTTATTATTCATATTCTTTTAATTCTTCTAATTTTTCTTCTTATTCTTATTCTTCTTATTCTTCTTATTCTACTTATTCTTCTTATTTTTCTTATTCATCTTATTCTTTTAATTCTTCTTATACTGCTTATTTGTCTTATTCTTATTATTCTTATTATTCTTCTAATACTTTTTATTCTAATTATTATTCTTATTTTTTTTCTTCTTAATTTTCAAATTCTTCTTATTCTTCCTTTTCTTCTTATTCTTATTATTATTCTAATTATTCTTATTCTTCTTATTTTTCTTTATCTTCTTATTCTTCTTATTCATTTATTCTTCATATTATTCTTATTTTTCATATTTTTCTTATTTTTCTTATTTTTCTTATTTTTCTTATTTTTCTTATTTTTCTTATTCTTCTTTTTTTTCTAATATTTGGTATTCTTCTTATTCTTCATATTCATCATATTCTTCTTATTCTTTTTATTATTCTTATTCTTTTTATTATTCTTATTCTTTTTTATTCTTGTTATTTTTTTATTCTTCTTATTGTTCTTATTCTTCTTATTCATCTTATTCTTATTATTCTTCTAATTCTTCTTCTTCGTCTTATTCTTATTTTTATTCTTATTTTTCTTATTCTTCATATTCATCTTATTCTTCTTATTCTGCTTATTCGTCTTATTCTTCTTATTCTTATTATTCTTATTATTTTTCTTATTATTCTTATTATTCTTGTTATTCTAATTCTTGAAATTCTTCTTATTCTTCTAATTCTTATAATTCTTCTTATTTTTTTATTCTTCTTATTCATCTTATTCTTCTTATTTTTCTTATTTCACTTATTCTCCTTATTCTTCTTATTTTTTTATTCTTCTTATTCATCTTATTCTTCTTATTTTTCTTATTTCACTTATTCTCCTTATTCTTCTTACTGTTCTTCTTCTTATTTTTCTTACAATTCTTATTATAATTATTATTATTCTTCTTCTTATTATTCTTCTTCTTATTCTTCTTCTTATTCTTCTTCTTTTTCTTCTTTATCTTATTAATCTTTTTATTCTTCTTAATCTTCTTAATTTTTTAATTCTTCATATTCTTAATATTCTTCTTATTCTTCTTATTCTTATTATTCTTTTTATTCTTTTTTTTCTTTTTATTTTTCATATACTTCTTATTCTTATTATTCTTCTTATTCTTATTATTTTTTTATTCTTCTATTTCTTCATATTCATCTATTTATTATTATTATTATTATTATTATTATTATTATAAATATTTATCTTATTTTATTATTTTTTTATTCTTTATATTTTTTTATTGTTCTTATTCTTCTTATTATAATTATTATACATATTCTTAATATTCTTTTTCTTCTTCTAATTCTTATTAGTGTTCTTTTTATTCTTATTCTTATTATTCTTATTCATCTTATTCTTATTAATCTTATTAATCTTATTATTCTTATTATTTTTTTTATTATTCTTATTCTTTTTATTGTTATTATTCTTCATATTCTTCATATTCTTCTTATTCTTATTATTCTTGTTATTCATCTTATTCTTCTTATTTTTTTTATTCTTCTTATTCTTCTTATTCTTATTATTCTTTTTATTCTTCTTATTCTTTTTATTCTTTTTCATATTCTTCTTATTCATTTTCTTTTCGTATTGTTTGTATTCTTCTTATTCTTCTAATTTTTATTATTCTTCTTATCCTTATTTATCTTCTTATTCTTTTTATTATTTAAATTTATTTTATTCTTCTTATTTTTTTATCTTTCTTATTCTTCTTATTATTCTTAATCTTCATATTCTTCATATTCTTCATATTCTTCTTTTTCTTATTATTCTTCTTATAGTTTTTATGCTACATATTCTTTTTATTATTTATATTCTTTCTATTCTTCTATTTCTTCTTATTCTTCGTATTCTTTTTATTCTTCTTATTCTTCTTATTCTTCTTATTCTTCTTATTCTTCTTTTATTCATATTCTTCGTATTCTTATTATTCTTCTAATCTTCTTATTCTTTATATTCTCAATATTCTTCTTATTTTTCTTATTATTCTTATTCTTCTTATTATTTTTAAAATTTTTATTCTTTTAATTTTTATTATTCCTTTTTTCATCTTCTTATTCTTCTTATTATTCTTATTTTTATTTTTCTTCTTATTATTCTTATTGTAGTTATTCTTCTTATTCTTATTATTCTTTTTATTCTTAATATTCTTCTTATACTTCTTATTTATTTTATTTTTCTTCTTTTCATTCTTCTAATTATTTTTATTCTTCTAATTCATTTTATTCTTCTAATTTTTCTTATTGTATTTATTCTACATTTTTTATTATTTTTCTTCTTATTATTCTTATTCTTCATATTATTCTTATTGTTCTTATTCTTTTTATTTTTATTATTTTTATTATTCTTTTTATTATACTTATTCTTTTTATTTTTCTTATTCTTCTTATTCTTCTTTTTCTTATTATTATTATTATTATTCTTTTTTTAAAAGTTTATTTTAATATATTAGCCTTCTATTTTGGCGGAGGAATACCATTTTTATAAACTAATACTACCCTTTTCCCTTTTATCCCCTTTCTCAAATTACAAAAAAAAACAAAGCAAGTCCAAAATAAAATTTCACAATTTCAGATTATGCCCTATATTGGGCTCTTAGATTTCTCAAAAAACCTATTTTTCTATCTTTCTCGTATCATTCTCAGCTTCGGCCTTCTTAGAGCTCCTTCAATGTGTGCCCTTAATCTTTATTCCTTTTCCATATTCTTTGTTAAGCTTGACCAGAAACTTAAACATAACAGACACTTAACAGACACTTAACAGACTCTTACTCTACCTACACCTAAAAGACACTTGACCAGAAACTTAACCAGTAACAGCCTCTAACCTAATATAACAGACCCATGTTTCTGATAAGCATCCAACATATCATAGCCAGTAACACCCTTAATTCATACCCCCACCCTCAAATTCCATTTCTATGCATGGCCTCTTGTATCTCCATGCTTGACTTGTCTCTTCTGACCCCTTTTGCTATCCCATTTAACTTGTTTATTCTACCACCAATAGCTATACTTTATAATTCTCTGTCAAGCCTAAAAAATAGAATGCATGATCTACCAAATATAACCTACCGCCCAAATTAAACCTTTCCACTATAAGCTTATATTGATGGAAACAAGAGTGTACTCTACTTCTCAAGCCTACAAAAAAGAATATAGCAAGATGCTTCTTTTTTTTGCAGGATGCAAAAATAGTGTACTCTCCACTGTAAGCTTATATTCCTGCAAAACAGAATGAAGAATCTACCAACATATCAGAATACATAACTCCCCCATAGGACCGGGGAGACTCTTTTTTTGGCTTCTCCTACAAATAGGATCTAAAAATCAAGTTAATTGACCAAGAGAACTAATGCCACATAGTTACAACTTATTTCCATTCAATCTTTAACTTTTTTAATTCTAATATAGATAAATCTTAATTTATCTAAATTTATTAAACCCTTAAATTTGTTTGGAATATTAACTCCATCAAATTCTTGTGCTCATTTCTTTCTGCCTTCGTTAGCTAATTTATCCGTGACAACATTTGCCTCCCTAAAAATGTGAGTGATTTTATCAATTAGTTCCTCTATTAAACTTTTAATTTTTATAATATCATATTCAAATATCCATAATAATAGATTACCAATAACTAAATCAACTAGTGGGCTTGAATCTACCTGAACTTGAATATTTTAAAAGTTATATTTCTTACAAATTTTTAATCCTTTATGTAATACTTTAATTTCAGTGTGCTATCTTCTAATTCTTCTTATTCTTCTTATTTTTATTATTTTTCTTATTCTTCTTAAACTTCTTATTCTTCTTATTCTTTTGATTTTTCGTATTCACCTTATTTTTCTTATTCTTCTTATTATTCTTTTTCTTCTTATTCTTATTATTTTTATTATTCTTCTTATACTTCTTAAACTTCTTTTTATTCTAATTCTTTTTATTCTTCTTATTCTTCTAATTCTTCTTATACATTTTAATTTTTTTATTTTTATATTATTTTTATTTTTCTTATTTTTCTTATTCTTCTTATTCATTTTATTCTTCTTATACTTGGTAATCTTTTTATTCTTCATATTCTTTAAATTTATATTATTCTTCTTATTGTTCAGATTCTTTTTATTCTTATTATTCTTAATATTCTTCTTATTGTTCTTATTCTTCTTATTGTTTTTATTCTTCATATTATTCTTATTATTCATATTCTTCTTATTATTCATATTTTTCATATTCTTCTTATTATTTTTACTCTACTTATTCTTCCTATTATTTATATTTTTTTATTCTTTTTATTCTTTTTATTCTTCTTATTCTTCTTATTCTTCTTATTATTCTTATTCTTCTTATTATTCTTTTTCTTCTTATTCTTCTTATTATTTTTATTATTCTTTTTCTTCTTATCCTTGTTGTTATTATTATTATTATTATTATTATTATTATTCTTCTTCTTCTTCTTATACTTATTATTATTATTATTATTATTATTATTATTATTATTCTTTTTCTTATTATTATTATTCTTCTAACACTTCTTATTCTTCTTATTCTTTTATTATTTTTCTCTTTTTCATTATACTCTTCTTATTCTCCATATTCTTCTTATTCTTCTTATTCTTCTTATTCAATAGTTTTATTCTTCTTATTCTAATTTTCTACATATTCTTCATATTCTTCTTATTCTTATTCTTCTTATTCGTATTATTCTTCATATTCTTCTTATTCATTTTATTCTTATTATTTTTCTTATTCTTCTTATTCAACTTATTTTTATAATTATTTTTATTATTCATATTCTTCTAATTATTTTTATTATTCATATTCTTGTAATTCTTGTAATTCTTCTAATTTTCTAATTCATCATATTCTTTTTATTCTTCTTATTCTTTTTATTCTATTTATTATTATTATTATTATTATTATTCTTTTTATTCTTTTTATTCTTTTTATTCTTCTTATCATTGTAATTCTTCTTATTCTTATAATCTTCTTATTTTGCTTATTATTCTTATTGTTTTTATTATTCTTATTCTTCTTATTCATCTTATTGTTTTTATTATCCTTATTCTTCTTATTCTTCATATTCTTCTTATTCTTCATATTCTATTAATTCTTCATATTCTTATTTCTCTTCTTAAACTTCTTATAATTCTTATTATTTTTTTCTTCTTATTCTTCTTATTATCTTATTCTTCTTAATCTTCTTATTCTCCTTATTCTTATTATTCTTATTATTCTTCATATAGTTCTTATTATTCTTTTTCTTCTTATTCTTCTGATTCTTTTTATTATTATTATTCTTCTAATTCTTCTAATTCTTCTAATTCTTCTAATTCTTCTAATTCTTCTTATTATTCTTATTCTTCTTAATCTTCATATCCTTCCTATTCTTCTTATTCTTTTTTTAAGGGTTATTTTTTATAATTATAACCCTCTCTTTTGGAGGGGGAATACCATTTTTACAAGCTACTATATTTCTTATTCTTTAATTCTTCTTATTTTTCTTATTCTTTTTATTATTTTATTCTTTTATTATTCTTATTCTTATTATTCTTTTTATTCTACTTATTCTTCTTATTTTACTTATTCTTCTTATACTTCTTATTCTTTTTATTTTTCTTATTCTTCTAATTCTTCTTATTTTTTTAACTCTTATTATTCTTCATATTCTTTTAATTCTTCTAATTCTCCTAATTCTTCTTATTCTTCAAATTCTTGTAATTCTACTTATTCTTTTTATTCTTCATATTCTTGTAATTCTTCTTATTCTTCTTTTTCATCTTATTCTGTTTATTTTTCTTATTCATTTTATTCATTTTTATTCTTCTGATTTTTATTATTATTCTTATTTTTATTATTCTTCTTATACTTCTTATTCTTATTATACTTTTTATTTTTCTTATTTTTGTTAATCTTCTAAATCTTCTTATTCTTCTTATACATCTTATTCTTTTTATTCTTTTTATTAATATTATTATTATTATTATTCATATTATTCTTATTCTTTTTATTATTCGTATTCTTCTTATTCTTCTTATTCTTATTATTCTTCTTATTCTTCTTATACTTTTAATTCTAATTATTCTTCTTATTTTTCTTATTCTTCTTAATTTTCTTATTCTTCTTATTCTTATTATTATTCTTATTCTTCTTATTATTCTTTATCTTCTTTTGCTTCATATTCTTCTTATTTATTTATTTATTTTTCATATTATTTTATTCTTCATATTTTTCTTATTTTTCTTATCTTCTTATTCTTTTTTTCATATTATTCTTTTTATTCTTCTTATTCTTCTTATTTTTCTTTTTCTTGTTCTTATTCTTTTATTCTTCTTATCCTTCATATTCTTATTATTCTTCTTATTCGTCATATTCTTATTATTCTTCTTATTATTCTTATTTTTCTTATTCTACTTATTTTTCTTATTCTTTTTATTTTTTATTGTTCATATTCTTCTAATTATTTTAATTTTTCTTATTCTTATTATTCTTTTTATTCTTCTTATTCTTTATATTCATCTTATTCTTTTTATTCTTCTTATTCTGCTTATTCTTCTTATTCTTCTTATTCTTCTTATTCTTCTTATTACTCTTATTATTCTTATTCTTCTAATTCTTCTTATTCTTCTAATTCTTTTAATACTTCTTATTTTTTTTATTCTTTTTATTCAACTCAATCTTCTTATTTTACTTATTCTTCTTATCATTCTTAATGTTCTTATTCTTCTTTTTCTTATTATTCTTATTATAATTATTATTATTATTCTTCTTATTCTTCTTTATCTTCTTATTCTTCTTATTTTCATTATTCTTTTTATTCTTTTTATTCTTCTTATTCTAATTATTATTATTATTATTATTATTATTATATTCTTCATATTATTATTATTTTTTTATTCTTCAATTTTTTTATTATAATTATAATTATTATACTTATTTTTATTATTCTTTTTCTACTTCTAATTCTTCTTATTATTCTTATTAGTATTTTTCATATTATTCTTATTCATCATATTCTTCTTAATCTTATTAATCTTATTAATCTTATTATTTTTTTTATTATTCTTATTTTCTTATTGTTCTTATTCATCATATTCCTCTTATTCTTCTTATTCTTCTTAGTCTTATTATTTTTCTTTTCTTCTTAATCTTCCTATTATTATTATTATTCTTATTTTTCATATTCTTCATATATTTGTTATTCTTCTTATTCTTCTTATTCTTCTTATTCATCGTATTCTTCATTTTCTTATTATTATTCTTATTCATCTTATTATTCTTATTCTTCTTATTCTTATTCTTATTCTTATTCTTCTTATTCTTCTTATTCTTCTTATTTTTTTTATTCTTCTTATTCTTCTTATTGTTATTATTCTTCTTATTGTTCTTATTCTTCTTATTCTTCTTATTCTTCTTACTGTTATTATTCATTTTTTCCTTCTTATTCTTCTTATTAATTTTATCTTATTATTCTTCTTATTATTCTTAATTTTTTTATTCTACTTATTCTTCATATTTTTTTTATTATTTTATTATTCATATTATTCTAAATATTATAATTAATCTTATTCTTCTAATTTTTATTATTCTTCTTATTCTTGTTATTCTTCTTATTCTTCATATTCATCTTATTCTTTTTATTCTTCTTATTATACTTATGTGTCTGATTCTTCTTATTCTTCTTATTTTTTTTATTATTCTTATTCTTCTAATTCTTCTAATTCTTCTAATTCTTCTAATTCTTCTTCTTCTACTAATTCTTCTAATTCTTGTTATTTTTTTCTTCTTCTTATTAATCTTATTCATCTTATTTTTCTAATTTTTCTTATTCTTCTTATTATTCTTATTGTTTGTATTCTTCTTCATTTTCTGCTTATTCTTCTTATTCTTTTTATTCTTATTATTATTATTCTTATTCATCTGATTATTATTATTTTTTTATTCTTCATATTTTTTTTATTATTCTTATTCTTCTTATTATAATTATTATACTTATTATTCTTTTTATTCTTCTAATTTTTCTTATTAGTCTTGTTCTTATTATTCCTATTCATCTTATTATTATTAATCTTATTAATCTTATTATCCTTTTATTTTCTTTATTATTCTTATTCTTCTTATTATTCTTATTCTTCATATTCTTCATATTCTTCTTAGTCTTATTATTTTTCTTTTCTTCTTATTGTTCCTATTTTTTTTATTCTTGTTATTCTTCATATTCTTCTTATATTTGTTATTCTTCTTATTTTTATTATTCATCATATTTTTTTTATTCTTCTTATTATTTTTATTCTTTTTATTCTTCTTATTCAGCTTATTCTTCTTATTGTTCTTATTCTTTTTATTCTTCTTATTCTTCTTATTCATCTTTTTTTTAAATTCATTTTATTATTGATAACCCTCTCTTTTGGCGGAGGAATACCATTTTTACAACCTATAGCTACCCGTAGCCCTCTTACACCCATCTTAAGTTTAAATCTACTAACTAGCATATTAAATTATAAAAAATTTGCTCAAATAAAACATTTATTCGCCTTTATAATTTAACTAGTATAAGCTAGAGGCTTTGCTCTAGTTTATTTAATTTTCGGCCCGTCTTTTCCCGTTTTGCTATTTTTGGGTCATCTTTTCGGCCCACCTTCTCATTTAAAATTCTTGTAATATTCGGAAGTTTCCCGTGCTCAGCCTCTATCTCACTTCTTCCCCGTGTCTCGGGCTCTGCTATTCACGTTATTCCCAAAGATTTCCAGCCTTCCTCCTTCTTCTTTTATACACTTCTGAGCCTGCAATATTCAAAGAGAAAACGAACGCGCCTGCAAAATAACTTATCACCCTATTACCCTTGTCCCTTGTTATACTTATCCGACATTTGTAATTTCTTCGTTCCCTCCCATTTTCTTTGGCATTCCTATATGGCTTTGCTGTTCCCTTTAAATTATTAAGTGATAACTTAACCACAACCAATCACGAGTAAACCGCACCAAGTGATCACCCACAGGACCAGGTGATCAGTCGAGAAGGGCAGCAGTCAATACCCAGTGCTAGACAACTTATGGTATATGAGCTTATCAAGGCAAGGTATCTATAAACTTCATTATTTAACCTATAAAATCCGCAAGATTATCGAATTAAAAACAAAAGGCTCCTTCTTAACATCTTCATCCTGCAAAGAAAATCCAGATACATATTTATACATGTGCACCATTCTACCGGAGCTGCACTGCTAAAAAGTTGTCCAAAATTAACACATGCATAGATCTAACCTACTTGCTTCTTTTTTAGATTCGTTATTCTAAATTATATTCTAAGTTTTATTTTAAAACTGACTCAACCTTCACCCTTCCTATTCCTTAAACTTCTATTAAAATAACACAAACCTTGACTTTAACATCTAATAAAACAAAGATAACCCAGAAATTTTATAACTCATGGCTCGGTAAGGCTGATGTTTCACTTTAGTAGGGCGTGAACTTGCTTGCAAGAAGAAAAAATTCCAGCACTTACCTTTTGCCTTCTATTTTCCTTTTGGACTTGCTTTGCAAGGACAGAAATCCCCTGCAATGTCGTATTTTAGCACAAAAATCCAATAAGAAATTAAGACTTTATCATACCTTCCTAGGCTGTTTATTTGTTTTAATATAAGGAAATGCCATTTTATCTAAACATGTTATTCCCTTTAGTTTATGTGGCATGGATTCAACGTTATATTTTATATCTCCTCTAGTAGAGCCTATTCTAGATAGGCTATCCGCTAGATTATTAGCTTCTCTATATATATGTGTAATTGAAGCCTTCAATTCATCTAAAAGGCTAAAAATTACTTCTAGGTCCTATTCATGCCTCCATAAGATTTTCTTGTTAATTACTATTTCGACTAATAATTTCGAGTCTACTTGAACTTCTATATTTTTAAAATTTAGCTTCTTACATATCTCTAACCCTGATTTCAAAGCTTTAATTTCTGATTCTAGGGCCGAAGAGGCTCTACTAGATCTGGTGAAAGTTGTCTTTACTGTCCCTATATGATCTTTTATTACCCCGCCTCCTCCTGCTATTCCAGTGTCCCTATTAAAACTACCATCCGTATTAAGTGAAAATTTGCCAACCGGTGGAGTATTCCAATGTATACATTTAGCCAATTGCTGTTTTATAACTGTATAAGTGAGATCCCATGTTTTCTCAAGCTTCTTTTCTTGTTGCTTTTCCTCTATTTTTATAGGTTTAATTATTGATATATTACTTATCTCCTTTCTAATATCTTCTTATTCATCTTATTATTATTATTATTATTCTTATTCGTCTTATTCTTATTATTCTTCTTATTTTTCTTATTTTACTTATTCTACTTATTTTTGTTTTTCTTTTTCTTTTTATTTTTTTATCCTTATTATTCTAATTCTTATTATTCTTTTTATTCTTCTTATTCGACTTATACTTCTTATTCTTCTCATTCTCCTTATTTTTTTTTATTATTCTTATTATTCTTATTATTCTTATTATTCTTATTCTTCTAATTCTTCTTATTCTTCTAATTCTTTCAATTCTTCTAATTCTTCTTATTTTTTTTTCTTCTTTTTTATCTTATTCTTCTTATTTCACCCATTCTTCTTTTTTATTCTTACTATTCTTATTCTTCTTTTTCTTACTATTCTTATTATACTTATTTTTATTCTTCTTCTTATTCTCCTATATTTTTTTATTCTTATTATTTTTTTTTATTCATCTTTTTCTTCTTATTCTACTTATTATTATTATTATTATTATTATTATTCTTATTCATCTTATTTTTATTATTTTTTATTCTTCATATTTTTTTTATTGTTCTTATTCTTCTTATTATAATTATTATACTTATTCTTATTACTCTTTTTTTCTTCTAATTCTTCTAGTTCTTCTTATTATTCTTATTAGTCTTATTCTTATTATTCTTATTCATCTTATTCTTATTAATCTTATTATTCTTATTATTTTTCTTATTCTTCTTATTTTTATTATTCTTTATATTCTTCTTATTCTTCTTAGTATTATTATTATTCTTTTCTTCTTATTCTTCCTATTTTTATTATTCTTCTTATTCTTCTTATTCTTTTTATTCTTTTTATTCTTCTTATTCTACTTATTCTTTTTATTCTTCTCATTCTTCTTATTTTTCTGAAATTTTCTAAGTATTCTTATTTTTCTAATTCTTCTTATTCTCATTATTCTTTTTAATGTTCTTATTCTTCTTATTCTTTTTCTTTTCATATTGTTTTTATTCTTCTTATCCTTATTAATCTTCTTATTCTTTTTTTTATTTAAATTTATCTTATTCTTCTTATTTTTTTATCCTTCTTATTTATCTTATTCTGCTTATTATTCTTAATCTTCATATTCTTCTTATTCTCCATATTTTTCTTATTCTTTTAATTCTCCTTATTCTTTTTTATATATTTTTATGGTACAAATTCTTATTATTATTTAAATTCTTCATATTCTTCTTATTCTTCTTATTTCATCGTATTCTTTTTATTAGTCTTATTATTCTTAATTTTCTTATTCTTATTATTCTTCTTAATCTTTTTATTTCTTTTATTCTTCTTATTCTTCTTATTATTCATATTATTCATATTCTTCATATTCTTATTATTCTTCTAATCTTCTTATTATTCATATTCTTCATAGTCTTATTATCCTTCTAATCTTCTTATTCTTCATATTCTTAATATTCTTAATATTATTCTTATTATAATTATTATTTTTAATCTTTTTAATCTTTTTATTCTTTTAATTCTTATTATTCTTTTTTTCATCTTATTCTTCATATTCTTATATTCTTGTTATTTTTCAATTACTTATTATGCTTTTTCGTATTTTTCTTATTCTTCATATTATTCTTATTTTTATTTTTCTTCTTATTCTTCTTATTATAGTTTTTCTTCTTATTCTTTTTATTCCACTTATTATTAATATTCTTCTTATTCTTCTTATTCATTTTATTTTTCTTCTTCTTTTTATTCTTTTTATTCTTCTTAATCTTCTTATGATTTTTATTGTTCTTATTGTTCTTATTGTTCTTATTCTTCTTATTCTTTTTATTCTTATTATTCTACTTATTCTTTTTATTCATACTAGTCTTTTTATTCTCCTTATTCTTTTTATACTTCTTATTCTTCTTTTTTTGTAAGGTTTATTTTATTATATGAGCCCTCTCTTTTGGTAGAGGAATACCATTTTTATAAACTAAGACTACCCTTTTCCCTTTTACACCCTTTCTCAAATTACAATAAAAAAACAAAGCAAGTCCATTCACAATTTCAGATTTTGGCCTATATTGGGCTCTTGGATTTCTGAAAAAATCTATTTTTCTATCTTTCTCTTATCTAACTTAGCTTCAGCCTTCCTAGAGCTACTTCAATGTGTGCCCTTTATTCTTCCTTCCTTTTCCATATTCCTGCTTAAGCCTGACCAAAAACTTAATCATAACATACACTTAACATACTCTAACTCTACCTACACTTAACAGACACTTGACCAGAAACTTGACCAGAAACAGACTCTAACCCAATTGAACAAACCCTTGTTTCACATGAGCATCAAACATATCACAGCCAGTAACACCATTAATTCCTACCCCCTCCCTCACATTCCATTTTGGTGCCTGGCCTCTTGGATCTCCATGCTTGACTTGTTTCTTCTAACCCCTTTAGGTGTCCCATTTAGCTTGTTTATTATGCCATGAATAGCTATACTTTAACCTTCTCTGTCAAGCCTACAAAACAGAATGCAGCATCTACCAAATATACCCTACCCTCGAAATTAAACCTTTCCACTATAATCTTATATTGATGGAAACAAGAGTATACTCCTACTTCCCAAGCCTGGAAAACAAAATATAGCAAGATGGCTCTTTTTTTTGCATGTTGCCAAAATAGTGTACTCTCCACTATAAGCTTATATTTCTGCAAAATATAATGTAGGATCTACCAACAAATCAGAATACATAATCTCCCCACAGGACCAGAGAAACCCTTTCATGGCTTGTCCTACATATAGGATCTGCAAATCAAGTTAAATGACCAAGAGAACTAATGCCACCAAGTTACAACTTATTTCCATTCAATCTTTATCTTTTTGAACTCTAATATAGAAAAATCTTAATTTATCTAAATTTATTAAACCCTTAAACTTGTTTGATATTTTAACTCTCTCAAATTCTTGTGCTCCTTTCTCTCTGCCTTCATTAACTAATTTTTCAGCCACACCATTTGCTTCCCTAAAAATGTGAGTGATTTTACAATTTAATTCTTCTATCAAACTTTTAATTTTTATAATATCATCTTAAAATTTTCATAATACTAGATTACCTGTAACTAAATCAACTAGTAGGCTCGAATCTACCTAAACTTGGATATATAAAAAGTTATTTTTCTTACAAATTTCTATTCCTTTATGTAATGTTTTAATTTCAACGTGCAATCTTCTTATTCTTATTATTTTTCTTATTATTCTTAATTTTCTTTAACTTCTAATTCTTCTTATTCTTCTTATTCTTATTCTTCTTATTCTTATTCTTTTAATTTTTTTTTATTTTCATATTGTTTTTATTCTTCTTATTTTGCTTATTCTTCTTTTTCTTATTATTCTTCTTATCCTTAGTAATCTTCTTATTCTTCTTATACTTTAAATTTATAGTATTCTTCTTATTATTAATATTCTTTTTATTCTTCTTATCCTTCATATTCTTTTTATTGTTCTTATTCTTCTTATTCATTTTATTCTTCTTATTCTTTTTATTATTCTTATTCTTCTTATTCTTCATATTATTATTATTATTATTCTACTTATTCTTCTTATTATTCTTATTATTCTTATTATTCTTATTCATCTTATTCTTCTTATTCTTCTTATTCCACTTATATCTCATATTCTTCTTATTCTTATTATTCCTTTTATACTTCTTATTCTTCTTATACTTCTTATACTTTTTATTCTTCTTATGCTTCTTATTCTTTTTATTATATTTTTTATTATTTTTCTTCTTATTATTCATATTTTTCTTCTTCTTATTCTACATATTTTCATATTGTTTATATTCTTCTTATTCTTCTTGTTCTTTTATTCTTCTTATCCTTCTAATCTTTTTTATTCTTCTTATCCTTATTATCCTTCTTATCATTCTTATTCTTTTTATCCTTTTTATCCTTCTTATCCTTCTTATCTTTCTTATCCTACTTATCATTCTTATCCATTTTATAATTATTATCCTTCTTATCCTTCTCATCCTTCTTATCCTACTTATCCTTCTTATTATTTTTATCCTTCTTATCCTACTTATCATTCTTATCCATTTTATAATTATTATCCTTCTTATCCTTCTCATCCTTCTTATCCTACTTATCCTTCTTATTATTTTTATCCTTCTTATTCTACTTATTTTTCTTCTTATTCTACTTATTCTTCTTATACTTTTTATTATTCTTATTCTTCATATTCTACTTATTCTTCTTATTTTTGTTCTTTTTTTTTATTTTTCTTCTTATTTTACTTAGTATTATATTCTTTTTATTATTGTTATTATTCTTATTTTTATTCTTCTTCTTATTATTCTTATTCTCTTATTTTTATTTTGTTTTTTTACTTATTATTCTTCTTATTCTTATTTTTTTTTATTCTTATTTTTCTTTTATTCTTCTTATTCTTAAAATTATTCTACTTATGTTTAATATTATATTTTATTCTTGTTGTTCTTCTTATTATTTTTATTCTTCTTATTCTTATTATTCTTATTATTCTTCTTTTTTTTCTTATACTTTTTATTCTTCTTATTCTATTTATTCTACTTATTCTTTTTTTTTAATATTTTTATTATTCTTTATATTCTTTATATTCTTTTTATTCTTCTTATTCTTCATATTTTTTAATTCTTCTTATACTTAATATTATTCTTATTATTCTTATTCTTCTTATTCAACTTATTCTTTTTATTCTCCTTATCCTTCTTATCCTTCTTATCCATCTTATTCTTCTTATACATCTAATCTTCTTATCCTTCTTATCCTTATTATCCATCTTATTCTTCTTATACTTCTAATCTTCTTATCCTTCTTATCCTTCTTTTCATTCTTATCCTTCTTATCCAGCTTATCCTTCTTATACTTCTTATCTTTTTTATATTTCTTTTTCTATTTATCATTCATATCCTTCTTATTATTCATATTATTCTTATTCTTCTTATACTTAATATTATTCTTATTATTCTTATTCTTCTTATTCAACTTATTCTTTTTATTCTCCTTATCCTTCTTATCCTTCTTATCCATCTTATTCTTCTTATACATCTAATCTTTTTATCCTTCTTATCCTTATTATCCATCTTATTCTTCTTATACTTCTAATCTTCCTATCCTTCTTATCCTTCTTTTCATTCTTATCCTTCTTATCCAGCTTATCCTTCTTATACTTCTTATTTTTTTTATATTTCTTTTTCTATTTATCATTCATATCCTTCTTATTATTTATATTATTCTTATTCTTCTTATTCTTCTTATTTATCATATTATTCTTAATCTTCTTTTTTTTTGCTTATTCTTCTAATTCTTCTTATTCCTTTAATTTCTTTTATTCTTCTTATTCTTTTTATTCTTCTTATTCTTCTTATGCTTCTTATTCTTATATACTCTTTAATCTTTTTATTATACTTATTCTTTTTATACTTCTTAATTTTCTTATTCTTCTTATTCTACATATTATTCATATTCTTTTTATCATTATTATTCTTTTTATTCTTGTATTCTTCTTATTCTTCTTACTCTACTTATTCTTCTAATTCTTCTTATTCTTCTTAATCATCTTTTTCATTTTTTGTTCTTATTCTAAATATTCTTTTTATTCATCTTATTCATATCCTTCTTTATATTCTTCTTAATTTTATGCATTCTTTTGAATCTACTTATTATTCATATTCTATTTATTCTTTTTAATCTTCTTATTTTTCTAATTCTTCTTATTCTTCTTGTACTTTTTATTCTTTTTATTCTTTTTATTCTTGTCATTCTTCTTATTCTAATTATTGTTCTTATTACTTTTATTATTATTTTTCTTCGTATTACGCTTATTCCTCTTATTCTTAATATTTTTCTTATTCTTCTTATTCGTCTTATTATTGTTATTCATCTTATTCATCTTATTCATCTTATTCATCTTATTCTACTTATTTTTATTATTTTTCTAAGTTTTGTTATTCATGTTATTCTTGTTATTCTTCTTATTCTTATTATTCTTCTCATTCTTCTTATTATTCTTCTCATTCTTCTTATTATTCTCATTCTTCTTATTCTTTTTATTCTTGTTATTCTTCTTATTCTTCTTATTCAACTTATTCTTCTTATTCATCTTATTCTTCTTATTCATTTTATTCATCTTATTCTACTTATTTTTATTATTTTTCTAAGTTTTGTTATTTTTGTTATTCTTATTATTCTTCTTATTCTTATTATTCGTATTATTCTTTTTATTCTTCTCATTCTTCTTATTCTTTTTATTCTCATTCTTCTTATTTTTCTTATACTTCTTATTCTTTTTATTATATTTATTATTCTTCTTATACTTCTTGTCTTTCTTATCCATCTTATCCTTCTTAAATTTCTGATACTTCTTATCCTTCATATATTTCTTATCCTTCTTATCCTTCTGATTCTTCTTATCCTTCTTATTCTTCTTATCCTTCTTATGCTTCTTATCATTTTTGTTATTCTTATCCTTCTTAACCTTCTTATCTTACTTATCCTTTACACACTTCTTATCCTTCTTATTCTAATTATTCTTCTATTACTTTTTATTATTCTTATTATTCATATTCTACTTATTCTTATTGTCCTTTTTTTTACTTTATCTTCTTATTTTACTTTGTTTTATATTCTTTTTATTATTGTTATTATTCTTATTCTTATTATTCTTCTTATAATTCTTGTTCTAATTTTTCTTCTTATTCTTATTTTTCTTTTATTCTTTTTATTCTTATTTTTCTTTTATTCTTTTTTATTCTTAATATTATTTACTAATGTTTAATATTATTTTTTCTTCTTCTTATTCTTCCTATTATTTTTTTCCTTTTTATTCTTCTTATTCTCCATATTCTTCTTATTCTTCTTATTCTACTTATTATTTTTATTATTTTTTATTATCTTATTCTTCTTATTCTTTATATTCTTCATATTCTTTTTAATCTTTTTATTCTTCATATTCTTTTTAATCTTTTTAATCTTCATATTTTTTTTATTCTTCATATTCTTTTTATTCTTCTTATTCCTAATATTCTACTTATCCATCTTATCCATCTTATTCTTCTTATATTTCTAATCTTCTTATCCTTCTTATCCTTCATATCCAATTTATCCTTCTTATCCTTCTTATCCTTATTATCATTTTTATCTTTCTTTTTCTACTTATCATTCATATTATTCTTATTATTCTTATTATTCGTATTTTTCTTATTTTTCTTATTCTTCTTATTCCTCTAATTTCTCTTATTCTTCTTATTATTTTTATTCTTCTTACTTTTCTTATACTTCTAATTTTTCTATACTCCTTAATCTTTTTATTATACTTATTTTTTTATTCTTATTATTCTACTTATTCTCCTTATTCTACATATTATTCATATTCTTTTTGTCATTATTATTCTTCTTATTCTTTTTATTTTTTTTCATTTTAATTTTCTTCTTATTCTTCTCATTCTTATTTTTCTTCTTATTCTTCATATTCTTCTTATTTTTCTTATTTTTCTTATTTTTCTTATCTATCTTATTCTACTTATTTTTTTTATTCTTTTTATTCTTATTCTTCTTATTCTTTTTATTTTTCTTATTCTTCTTGCTCTAGCTATTATGTCATTATAGTGTGACATAGCCACTATATCTGGAATTCTTACGTTTTTTTTGCACTTCTTATCACATTAAAGTCTTCTTCGATGACCCATGGAGTGTTTTTATTTGCTATATCCTCCATCTCCCTCCATAGTTCTAATCTATCTTTTTTTTGAATTTTTAGCATAGACTATTGAGATTATACTCTCAATATCTTTGTTAGTTTTAAAATGAACTACTTGCTCTGTGTCCTTTAATATTACAATATCCAAATTATTGTGCCACATAATCTAGAGTTTAATATTTACATTAAAATACCCGTTATTAAACCCTTAAATTTTACTATATTTAACTATTTGATCTTGCTGAATCATAGGTTCTACTATGATTACTAGTGTAAGTTTATATGTTTTAATTGATTATTTCAACCTATTTGTCGAGGGGTTATTTGCCACCCCTCTTATATTCTATTAGAGACAACTATCCATTAAATCTTATTTTTGCTTGGGCTCTTGTTGTACATTTAGACTCATATGTTTTATTTAAATATTTCCTCATATTCCATGAAGGCTTAGATATATTAGGAGTTACTTGCATTATCTCTCTATATTTTAGTTGCTAGCCAAGAAGCATTACCATTTGTTTTATGGCTTCCATTGCTTTTTCCTTAGTTAGATTTTCCCAATCATCTTCATAAATTTCCAATTCATCCTTCCCCTTTTTCAGCTCCACCTCCTAATTTACCTTTTCCATACCTAAAGGAGGACAACTGAAGATATCAGAGTATTCCTTTGGAAAGTCCAGTAGGTCCTCCTCCATCCAATTTATAATCCTCCGTCCTCTCCCTCGGGACTCTCCTAGTATTAACCCTCTTTCCCCTCTTTCTTTACCCTATCACCTCTCCAGCCTTCCTCCTTCTCTCCCTCGTCCCATTCCTTTTCACTCTTTATTCCTTTACTCCTATCTACAATCTTATCTCCTGAACTTTATTCCTCATCCCTATTATGCTGCATAACTTCCCCTCTAACACCCTCTTACCCTCCCCTTCCTCTTCCCTTAAACATGCCTTTAATGGCTCTTCCCCCTCTATTATCTCATTATGACTTCCTTTCAAAACCCTCTCTTCCCTCCTTACCCATTGTTCTTCCCTCCTTTGTGTTCCCTTTTGCCCCTACCCCTTACCCTTCTCCTCCAGCCCCAACCTGTAATCCCCCATATTGTGCCCTAACCTCTTGCAACTTAGGTAGTAAAATGGCAAGTTCTATGGCATTACAGATTGCCAAAACCCTTCGTTCTATTTTCCATCTTCACTACCAATCCAGATACGAGTAGGTGGCTGTATAAGTAAATTACACTCGACACAAACACGAGCATTGTTTGGCATAGTCATGGAAGATTTCACCTCATTCCGTAGCAATTGTTTTCTCAAACATGAAGAGATAGCATACAATGAGTGTTTATTATAAAGGTATAGAGGAAGCTTCGGAAGAGAGATCCATACCGAGGCTAGCAGGGCTTCCTCATGTGGATTGAAGTTTTTCGTCCACTTCAATAAGCACAAAGGATATCCATTTACATGCCATATCCATTTTAACCATATTCAGTGAAAGTCTTCCTCTATACAACACTATAGGAAGATGTGTTTAGCATCATAGTCAGGAAAATTTAACCTTACCTTTGAGCTTCAGTGAGGTGAAAAATGCTTGTATGTCATGCGCGAGAGGTCTGCCATGGAAGAACGTCCCTATTAATGTGTACTTGAAGGCCACTATAAGTCTGTGCAACTCTTCCGAAGGAAAGAGAACCATGGGAATTCCGTCCTTTCCGAACAATGATGAGGGAGACGTGGGCTCAATTAAAATTGAAGCAAATGACTACTTATTTGATAAGAGGTGTCTTTGCTCCATTTTGAGCATGAAATCAGCTTGTTTGGAGTAAAAATGGAGATTTCTCTCTATAGAAAATAGGGTTTTATTTCTCAAAAAGTTGAGAGCTTGAAGAGGAAGAAGAATCTCTATTTCTTCTTATTTTTCATATTCTTCTTATTATGCTTTTTATTTTTATATTTTATTTAGTTCTTAATCTTATTATTATTCTTCTTATTCTTCTCGTACTTCTTATTCTTCTTATTCTTTTAATTCTTCTTATTCTTTTAATTCTTCTTATTCTTTTTTTATTCTTATTATTCATTTTATTATATTTATTCTTTCTATTCTTATTATTCTTTCTTATTTTTCTTATTCTTCTTATTCTTTTTATGCTTCTTATACTTCTTATTCTTTTTATTCTTCATTTTCTTCATATTCTTCACATTCTTATATTTCTTTTGAATCATCTTTATATTGTTATTCTTATTATTATTATTAGTCTTATTATTATTATTATTATTAGTCTTCTTATTCTTATTCTTCTTCTTATTCTTCTTCTTATTCTTGTTAGTCTTCTCATTATTGTTATTCTTCTTAATCTTCTTAATCTTTTTATTTTTCTTATTATTCTTATTGTTCTTATTCTTCTTATTGTTTTTATTCTTTTTATTCTTCTTATTCATTTTATTATTCTTATTCTTATTATTCTTCATATTTTTTTATTCTTCTTTTCTTCTTATTCTTCTTATTCTTCTTATTTTTCTTTTTCTTATTATTCTTATTATTCTTCTTATTCTTCTTATGCTTTTTATTAAAGTTAATCTTATTATTCTACTTATTCTTCTTATTATTTTTATTCTTCTTATACTTTTTATTATTCTTATTTTTCATATTATTCGTATTCTTCATATTATTCTAATTCTTCTTATTTTTATTATTCTTTTTATTATGCCTTTTGTTTTTTATTCTTTATATAATTTTTATTCTTTTTATTCTTTTTATCCATCTTATTCTCCTTATTATTCTTATTATTCTTGTTCTTCTTATTCTTGTTATTCTTTTGATTTTTCATATTTTTTTTATTCTTATTATTCTTCTTATTCTATCTATTCTTGTTGTTCTTATTATTCTTTTTTATTTTTTTTCTTATTCTTATGCTTCTTATACTTCTTATTCTTCTTATTTATCATATTATTTTTTTAATTATCTTATTCTTATTTTTCTTCATATTCTTCTTTTTTTTCTTATTATTCTTATTCTTCTAATTCTTCTTATTCTTCTTCACATTCTTATTTTTCTGTTGAATCTTTTTTATCTTCTTATTCTTCGTATTCTTCTTATTCTTCTTTCTTCCTATTTTTCTTTGTCTTCTTATTCTTCTTTATCTTTTTATTCTTTTTATTCTTCTTATTTTTTTTATTCTTCTATTATTTCTTATTCTTCTAATTCTTTTTAATTTAGTTATTATTCTTATTTTTCTTATTCCTCTTATTCTTCTTATTCGTTTTATTCTTCTTATTCTTCTTATTCTTCTAATTTTTTTTATTCATCTAATTCTTCTTATTCTTATTATTCTTATTATTCTTACAATTCTTATTATTCTTCTATTTCTTCTTTTCCTTCTGATTCTTCTTTTCCTTCTGATTCATCTTTTTCTTCAAATTCTTCTTTTTCTTCTTTTTATTCCTTTTGTTTCTTTTCTTCCATTTCTTCCTTTTCTTTCTATTCTTCCTCTTCTTCCTATTCTTCCTCTTCTTCCTATTCTTTTTCTTATTCCTCTTCTTCCACCTCTTCCTCTTCTTCTTCTTCTTCCTCTTCTTCCTCTTCTTCCTCTTCATCCACTTCTTCCTCTTCTTTCTCTTCTTCCTATTCTTTTTCTTCTTCCTCTTCTTCCTCTTCTTCCTCTTATTCCTCTTCTTCCTCGTCTTCCTCTTCTTCCTCTTCTTCCTCTTCTGTCTCTTCTTCCTCTTCTTCCTATTCTTCCTCTTCTTCCTATTCTTCCTCTTCTTCCTCTTCGTCCTATTCTTCCTCTTCTTCCTCTTCTTCCTATTCTTCCTCTTCTTCCTCTTCTTCCTCTTCTTCCTCTTCTTCCTCTTCTTCCTCTTCTTCCTCTTCTTCCTCTTCTTCCTCTTCTTCCTCTTCTTCCTCTTCTTCCTCTTCTTCCTCTTCTTCCTCTTCTTCCTCTTCTTCCTCTTCTTCATCTTCTTCCTCTTCTTCCTCTTCTTCATCTTCTTCCTCTTCGTTCTCTTCTTCCTCTTCTTCTTCTTCTTCTTCGTCTTCTTCTATATTTTCTTTTCATTCTTTTTCTTCTTTAACTTCTGTTTCTTCATTTCCTTCTTTTCCTTCTTTTCCTTCTTTTCATTCTTTTCCTTCTTTTCCTTCTTTTCCTTCTTTCCCTTCTTTCCCTTCTTTTTTTCCCTTTTTTATCTTCTTTTCCTTCTATTCCTTCTTTTCCTTCTTTTCCTTATTTTCCTTCTTTTCCTTTGTTTCCTTCTCTTCCTTCTCTTCCTTTTTTTCCGTCTTTTTCTTCTTTTCCTTCTTTTTCTTCTTTTCCTTCTTTTCCTTCCTTTCCTTCCTTTCCTTCATTTCCTTCATTTCCTTCATTTCTTCTTTTCCTTCTTTTCCATCTTTTCCTTCTTCTCCATCTTGTCCTTTTTCTCCTTCTTGTCCTTCTTCTCCTTCTTTTTTTTTTATAAAGTTTTATTTTATTAATAATAACCCTCTCTTTTGGCGGAGGAATACCCTTAATACAAACTATCATCTACCCTTAACCCTTTTTACACCCATTCTTCAAATAAAAAGATAAATTACATTTCCATCTACCCTTACAGAAATATATCTAATAATATATATAAAAGGTTAATAGAGAAACTCTTCATTCTGAGTGTTAATGGCTAGCTTTGTGATGGTAGCTTATTCATTGTCTTGCTTTCCCAATATTTCCATGTGTGAAATG
Organism: Sapria himalayana; assembly: GCA_029783825.1. Taxonomy (NCBI): domain Eukaryota; kingdom Viridiplantae; phylum Streptophyta; class Magnoliopsida; order Malpighiales; family Rafflesiaceae; genus Sapria; species Sapria himalayana. Next base: position 32,773 of record JAREIK010014005.1, read on the forward strand.
AACTTTTACTTGCTTCTTTTTATATTTCTGTATTTTCTCTAGTAACTTGAATCCTTTAAATCTGCATCTTTAATTCGCACTACATCATTTTCCAGCAAGCTTGAGTCTTTAATCATCTCGTTCCTCCTTTAGTCGAGAACACCTTTTCTCTAGCAAATGTCTTTGAGCACTTCTAGAAACCATAAATGAGCCCTTTACCCGCCTTTCCATGCCCAAACCAAATTAGCAAGAAGATCTTTGATTCTGCTTGCTTGATTAATGAGTTGGCTTGGAATATCTTTGTGTATAACTTCAGGAACTCATCCATGGCTGTTCTGCCCTGTAATGCTTCCTTCCATTTCTTTGCTCTTTATTCATCTCCTATCTACTCTTACAAAGTTTTAGACTACACCTTAACACATGTATATAATGACTTACAGACTTCCAACATAAAACTTCCATAAACAGACTTCCAGCGACACAGACTTCCAGCAACATACACTCCAACAGATTCAATATAACACAGACTTCCAGCAACATTTAAAGTTTAAACAGACTCAATGTGACACAGACTTCCAGCTACTACATTTAAATAGGCATCTATCCTTCCATGTAGCTTCATCCACTGAGCCAAGGACTGAAGGTTGCCTTGTGTAGTTTTTATATTGAGTGCATATATACATGCAGAAAAGACTACATATCTATACATCCATTACCTTTTCTCAAGCCCATCCCCTAATGTTATCACATCTTAGTTTTGGTTGCTTCTTTCATTTCTACCTATAGAAAAAGCAAAGAAAACACTGTGCAAGCAAGAAATGCACTTACCATATCCCTTTTGTGATTACTTCACCCACTTATATCGATCACCCCTCAGGACCAGGGTGATCCATTATGCCATCTTATTTTCCATTTATAAATCTCCAATACAAGTCCTAGCTTCTAGTTTCTGCACATTCCTATTTGATGCCTTAAGCTGCTAAAAAAAACAGAAAAAAACCACCAAAACCAATAGCATAAATCCAATATACCCACATACCTTGCCACTTTACCTCCCTTTTGCTGATTGCTTTAGTTTTGGGCCTTGCTGGATAGCTTCCCAACAAAGACAGAAATTTCCCTGCCCTGGACTCTACCCACTTAAAACTGCCATCCGTGTTAAGTGATAACTTTCCTGGTGGAGGTCTATTCCAGGTTATACTTTTTATCCTTTGCTGCTTAATTATCTTAATATTAAGGTCCCGTGAATTATCTACATACTCCTCTATATTCTTATTTATTACTATTATAGGCTTTATACAACTTTTTATATAACAGTGTTTATATAGCAGCGTAAAAGTCAGAATAGATATTATTATATTATATTAGCAATAGTCAAGATACATATTTTAAAATACTCATTATTCCCGCCCAATCCATCAGAAAGTTGAGGCTTTGTTATATCTTCATGGTGTTTATTTATTCTAAAATAAGGAAAACCCATTTTATCTAAACATGCTATTCCCTTTAGTTTGTTTGGCATGAGTTTCTCATTAAATTCTATATCTCCTCTGGTGGTACCTATTTTAGATAGATTATCCGCTAGATAGTTCGCTTCTCTGTATATATGTATTATTGAGGCCTTCAGTTCATCCATAAGACCAAGAATTACTTCTAGTTCCTCTTCATTCCTCCATAATATTTTCTTATTGATTACTGTATCAACTAGTAATTTTGAGTCTACCTGTACTTCAATGTTTTTAAAGTTAAGCTGCTTGCATATCTCTAACCCTGATTTTAATGCTCTGATTTCAGATTCTAACGCCGAAGAGGCTCTACTAGATCTGGTGAAAGCCCTCTGTACTGTCCCTGTATGATCTCTTATTACCCCGCCTCCTCCTGCTATTCCAGTGTCCCTGCTAAAACTCCCATCCGTATTAAGTGAGAGTTTACCAACCGGCGGAGCATTCCACTGTATGCATTTAGCCCTTTGCTGATTTAATACTTTATATGTGAGATCTCATTCTTTCTCAAGCTTCTTTTCTTGTTTCATTTCCTGAATAACTATCGGTTTTATTAGTGATATATTACATATCTCCTTTCTAATATCTTTTATAATTTCTGTTAAATTCATCCTTATATTTTCGAATTTACTTTTGTTTCGAGATTTCCATATACACCAAATAATTAGATGCGGCAGTTTTTGGTTGAGCCATTTCCTGGTGGGGCTTTTCGTTTTCTCCTTTTCCCATTTTTTAACTTTATCTATTAATCCATCATCTATTTTACATATTCTTTTTTCCCCTTCCATTTCTTTCCATATTTCTGCTGCAATGGGACCATTAGAAAGCAAATGATCAGTGGTTTCAACCGCTTGTAAACAGCATTCACATCTTGATGCGATGTTTATACCTTTCTTTTGTATATTTCTATCTACCGGTATAGCATTCATTAAAGCCTTCCATGTGAAGGAGCGCATTTTTTGCGGTATGTTTTCTTGCCATACCCATTTAAATAGAGTTTGAGCCGGTTTTTTCTTTCTTACCAAGTCTTTTGCCGTCTTGAGGGAAAAGTTTCCTTGTGGTGTTAACATCCATTTCCAGCCCTCCTCTTTTGTATAGAGTGTGAGTCCACTATTTCTTTTTGTTTTTCCATTGACTTCCAACTGTTCGAGACTTTCTTAGTGGTCTTATTCTTGTTATCTAAATATCTTACCCGCATATATTTAGCCCACAGACTATCACTTTCTTTAAGTCTCCACCAGCTTTTACAGTCCCAGGCAGCTGCCGAGTCCTGGAGGCTCATTAGACCTAATCCTGCTTCCTCTTTTGGATAACAGATACTTTTCTAGTCCTTCCAATGTAGTTTATTTCTGCCTTGTTTTTTACCCCATAAGAAGTTGGCCATTTCCGATTCGAGTTTTTAAATAAATTTCTTAGGGGAGTGTATCACTGATAATATGTGTGTAAGCGTGCTTTGTAATACATGTGACAGCAGTGTTATTCTTCCCCCAAAACCCAGTAACTCTTCTTTCCATCCTGCTATTTTCTTTCTTAGTTTGTCCTGAAAGTAACTTAGATATTCTTCTTTCAACCTCCCCTCATATATCGGACAACCTAAATACATTAATGCCCCTTTTATTTCTGCAAATCCCGTAATCCTTTTTATTTTATCTACTAACTTTAATTTTGCATTTTTAGCAAGCATGAACTGACATTTGCTTTTATTAACCATTTGACCTGTCTCTTTTTCAAAAATTTGGAGAAGATCCATAAGATTCATTAAAGACTTTATGCTAGCATTTGTAAATATTATAAGGTCATCTGCATAAGCTAAACAACCTATTCTGGGTGTATTCCTTGGTTGTCTGAATGACAATATTTTACCTTCGGATATTTTCTTATTCAAGTTACGTATTAGCAATTCTAGATAGATATCGAAAAGAAGAGGGGATAACGGATCCCCTTGCCTTAAACTTTTATTTGGTTTAAGTTCCTCACTTAACTTACCATTTACCAGGACTCTTACCCAAGTACTTGATATACATCTAAATATTAGATCTATGGTTAGTTCTGAAAAGCCGAACCTCCTTAACACAAAGCAAAGGGTATCCCATTCTACTCTATCGAAGGCTTTCGATAGATCTAATTTAACCACTAAGTTTTTTCCTCTAGACTTACTTCCTATCTCTTTCATCATTTCAGATGCAAGCTTTATATTTTCTATCATTAATCTATTTTTAACAAAACCCGTTTGTTCCTGAGATATTATTGAAGGTAAAATTAAGCTCAGCCTATTTTGTAATATTTTTGCCAATATTTTATAAATAGCATTGCATAAGCTTATTGGTCTATAATCCTCACATTTCTGTGGTGATACTTTTTTTGGAATTAATACTATAAAAGATTTTGCCCATGCTTTTGGGATTTTCGCCCCTACAAAAAAACTTGCAATTGCAGGAACTAGCTCGGTTTTAATCGTATCCCAGTTTACCTGAAAGAAATAATTATTCCAACCATCAGGTCCTGCTGCACTATCTTTATCCAGACTAAACACAGCCTCTTTAACTTCTTGTTCTTCTGGGACCAATTCCATTGATTGATTTTGAACTTTCGTAATGGTCACCCTAATCACTTGCATTAGAGAATTATCTGTCCTACTTGACTGACTACATAATTGATTTTCAAAAAATTTTTTAAAAAGAGCTCCTATTTCCTTTTCATTTTCTACCCATTCTCCTTCTTCGTTTATTAGACCTTTAATTTTATTTTTTTGAGATTTTATTTTAGACATACTATAAAAAAATTTGGTATTACGATCCCTATCTTTTAACCATTTTATTTTTGCTCGTTGTTTCCAGTAAATTTCCTCCATGTGTAGTTTCAATTTCAGTTCTCCTTTAGCCTTACTTAATTCTATTCGAGTTTCATTATTATTTGTGGAGTCAAAATCTTGCTCCAACTTGGCTACTTTTTCTTCTAGTTTTTTTAGCTCCTGATTTAATTTCCCAAAAACCTCTTTATTCCATGTTTTCAAACAAGCTTTTAGCCTTAATAGTTTGATTGATAGGACTTGCATCGGTTTACCCTCTGCTGGCTCTTTCCAAGATTCTCTAACAATTCCTGCAAAGCTCGCATGTTTTACCCACATATTTTGAAATTTAAAATTAGATGTATTACCCTGATTTTTTTGAATCGTGATAAGTAGTGGGCTATGGTCAGAGCAAGTTTTGTTTAGGTGTCTAAGCCCCGTAGTCCCTTGTGAGGTGACCCACTTTGTGTTACACATAATCCTATCCAGACGAGCCCAGATGACTCCTCTTTTTTTCCAATTATTACACCAGGTATATTTCGAACCATTAAAATCTATTTCCATTAGATTGGTAATGGCTATTGTGTCATTAAATTGTTTCATGGCTACCTTGTCTGATAGTTTACCACCCTTCTTTTCTTGAGGGCTTCTAATTATATTAAAGTCGCCTCCTATTATCCAAGGTAAATTTCTACTTGCTATATCTTTTATTTCTTCCCATAATGCCAGCCTAGATTGTTTATCATTTTTTGCATAAACTACTGAGATTATTTGATCTGTGCTCTTATCTAATTTGAAATGTACTATTTGTTCAGTATCTTTTAATATTTCAATTTTCAATTTACTTTGCCATAAAATCCAAAGTTTACTATTTAGATTAGCATAAGCCTTATTAAATCCTAAAATTGCTCTATATTTATTTAATTGAGCTTGCAGGACCATTGGTTCTGCAATAATCAGTAGTGAGATTTTATGTTCTTTAATTAAAAGTCTTAATCTATTTATTGTGGGGCTATTGGCTATTCCCCTAACATTCCAATATAGACATCTATCCATTAAAAACTCGTTTAGCTTGGGCTCGAGTTGTACACTTAGATTCATATGACATGTTAGCATATTTTTTCGTATTTCTTGTTGTTTTAGGAGTGTGAGGAATTTCATACCTAATCTCCTTATATTTTACCTGTTTTCCGAGCACCATAGCCATTTGCTTTAGGGCCTCCATAGATTGGGTTCTTGAAAGATTCCCCCAATCTTCATTATAAATATGTATATCATCCTTTACTTTAAACTCCGCCTCATCCTGGGATACATCATCCTTCTGGCTTGAAGGGCAACTAAAAATTACCGATTCATCTTCAGGAAAATCCAGAAGATCCTCATCTATCCATGCATAATCCTCAAGTTTCTCTTTCAATACAATTCTTGTTTTAGATGTTTTTTTTATATTTTCTCTTATATTTTACCTCCTCCCATCCTTTTATTAAACTAACATCATTTTCTATCCCCGAGTTAGTCTCTCTCAGGGGTCCTTCTTCTTGAGTAGGATTATCTGGAGGGATGCTTGAGTGCAAATCTCCCTTCGGCTGGTTTTGTTTGTGAAGTGAAGCCTCCTCTTTCCTTACCCAATGCATCACATTCCCGCCTCCTCCTTCGAGCTGCTGCCCATTGTTATGTTCTTCATTCCCCACCTTGCACGAGGAATTTTCATGCCCTAGCCTCTTACATTTTGAACAGTAGGGAGGAAGGCTTTCGGGAATGACAGTTTGCCAAAACCCCTCAGCCTGTTCCCCTTCACCACGACCTATCCATATTTTTTCAGGCGGTTTAGTTAAGAGGTTTAGCTCTACACATACACGTGCTTTGTTCGGCCTTGACATGGTTCTTGTGGCTTCATCTCGTAACATGGGCTTACCCAAGCACGATGAGATTGCATAAAGAGATGTCTCAGAGAAAAAATGGAGTGGTAGAAAAGGCAATGTAAACCATACCGGAGCTATAGGCGCCTCTTCAAGAGGGGTAAAATCCTTTGTCCACTTCAGTATACGGATGGGGAAGCCTTCAACTTACCATAATCCACGCTGCCATAGGCGATATTGATCTTCCAGTAGAGAGCATTGCAGCACAACATGTTTGGCATCGAAATCAGCAAATTTCACCTTCCCCTTGAGCTTAAAATTTTCGATAAATTTCTGAACTCCAATCGCACGAGGCCTGCCGTGAGAGAACTTTCCAACGAGCGTATATTCGAAAGGTTCTAAGAGCCTTTGAGATTCTTCGGCAGAAAAGATGATGGCCGGGAGACCATTTTTGTTCCCTTGAATTCGTAAGATCGGCGCGGAGCTCTTCACCACCGAGGCAAAAGACTTATTATTTAATAATAAGTTAGATTTTTCCATTCTTACCTTGTATTGGGCTTGATTTGAGCTTAAATGATGTTTTCTTTTTTCTTTGTTTCACAATCTAACAATTACTCAACACTATACCCTTATAATATCAAATAGCAGTTCCCGAAAACAAAAGTCCCTCAACTATCCCTCAACAGATTTCCAGATAATCACTGGAGAGAAAAGGTGAGAGGATTTTCACGAGAATACCAAGAAATCACTTAACAGTTTATACTATTATTCATGTTCCCGTAACAGTATTCCCATAACAGTTACACTTAATTTGCAAATATAACAAGCTGTATCTCTTAACTATATCCGAAGAACATTCAACAAACAATTTATTCAATGTTTTCGTTATTGTTTCCAGGTAGTTCGCAAAGCAATTAAACAATAGTTCTCCCAATTAACAGTTTATTCAAGATGTTCGCAAATAATCACGAGAGAAACTGTAACGAAAATCAATTCACTAAGCGATTTTCACAATAAATTCTTCAACAATTCACATACCCGTATGTTTATTCGAGATATTCGCAGGATAGTACGTTAAAGAGAAAATCCTGAGAGAACCTGTATCATAAAAATAGTACACGAAGTAGTTTGCACAATAATCATTCAACAAATTCACATAATCATTTGTTTAAGATAATTCACAATAGAGAAAATCTAGAGAAATCCGCGGAAGAGTTTTCGCGAGAGCTTTTCAAATTTTATAGACCTTCTTTCTTTCTTCTTCTCCTTCTTGTCCTTCTTGTCCTTCTTCTCCTTCTTGTCATTTTTCTCATTCTTCTCCTTCTTGTCCTTCTTGTCCTTCTTCTCCTTCTTGTCCTTCTTGTCTTTCTTGTCATTCTTTTCCCTCTTTTCCTTCTTTTCCTTCTTTTCCTTCTTTTCCTTCTTTTCCTTCTTGTCCTTCTTTTCCTTCTTTTCCTTCTTTTCATTCTTTTCCTTCTTGTTTTTCTTGTACTTCATATTCTTCTTGTTCTTCATATTCTTTTTTTTCTTCTTATTCTTCTTATTCTTCTTATTCTTCTTAATCTTTTTATTATTATTTTTTTTCTTATTTTTTTGATTCTTATTTATTATTCTTATTCTTCTAATTCTTCTTTTGCTTCTATTTCCTCTTATTCTTCTTATTTTTCTTAATCTTATTATTCTTCTTATTCTATTCATTCTTCTCATTCTTCTCATTCTTCTTATTCTACTAATTCTTCAAATTCTTTTTTATTTTTCTTATTCTTCTTATCTTTTTTTTCTATTTATTTTACTTATTCATCTTATCCATCTTATTCTTCTTATTCTTCTTATTCTTTTTTTTAATGGTTTGTTTTATTAATTCTAAAATTTCTTTTTTTTGGTGGAGGAATACCATTATTACAAGTTAGAGAACTATCCTTTTCCCCTTCTACACCCTTGATAAAATTATAACATTGTATAATAAAGCTTTACAGTCAAGCTCTAATTGAAATAATTTAACTCTTAGTTTGTCTTTAATCTAATTTTCATGATGTATAGCATGCTTTGTTTTGCCTTTTCTTCTCTCTCCATTAAGCCTGCATACTCGCTTCTTTTCCCAGCTATAGCCGCTTACTTCGGCCAGCATATCTTCTGCCTCTTTAGGTAAATATTTTGGCAGCCTTTTTGCTATTTCATCCAATTCCTGCATAGCCTAGTTATCTCTAAGCTTTAACATGATGCATATTTGCTTCTTATTCTTCTTATTCTTATTATACTTATTATTTTCTTATACTTCTTATTCTTATTGTTTTTCTTATTCTTCGTATTATTTTTATTCTTTTTATTCTCTTATTCTTTTATTTCTTCTTATTCTTCTATTTATTAATATTCTTCTAATTCTTCTTAATCTTCTTATTCTTCTATTTCTTCTAATTCTTTTTATTATTTTTTATTCTTGTTATTCATGTTATTCTTCTTTATTCTTCTTATTCTTCTTTATCATTTTATTCTTTTTATTCTTCTTATTCTTCTTATTTTTGTTATTCTTTGTAATTTATTTATCTTTCTTATATTTTTTATTCTTTTTTATTATTCTTATTCTTTTTATTTTTCTTATTATTCGATTATTCTTATTCTTCTTATTCTTTTAATTTTTTTTTCTTCTAATTTTTATGATTCTTCTTATTCTTATTATTCTTACTATTTTTCTTTTTCTTCTAATTCTTCTTTTTCTTTTGATTCTTCTTTTTCTTCTTTTTCTTCCTTTTCTTCCTTTTCGTCCTTTTCGTCATTTTCTTCCTTTTCTTCTTTTTCTTCCTTTTCTTCATTTTCTTCCATTTCTTCCATTTCTTCCATTTCTTCCATTTCTTCCATTTCTTCCTTTTCTTCATTTTCTTCCTTTTCTTACTTTTCTTACTTTTCTTCCTTTTCTTCCATTTCTTCCATTTCTTCCATTTCTTCTTTTTCTTCCTTTTCTTCATTTTCTTCATTTTCTTATTTTTCTTCCCTTTCTTCCATTTCTTCATTTTCTTTTGATTCTTCTTTTTCTTCTTTTTCTTTTGATTCTTCTTTTTCTTCTTTTTCTTCGTCTTCTTCCTCTTCTTCCACTTCTTCCACTTCTTCCTCTTCTTCCTCTTCTTCCTCTTCTTCCTCTTCTTCCTCTTCTTCCTCTTCTTCCTCTTCTTCCTCTTCTTCCTCTTCTTCCTCTTCTTCCTCTTCTTCCTCTTCTTCATCTTCTTCCTCTTCTTCCTCTTCTTCATCATCTTTCTCTTCTTCCTCTTCTTCCTCTTCTTCTTTTTCTTCTTTTTTTTCTTTTTCTTCTTTTTCTTTATTTTTTTCTTGTTCTTCATATTCTTTTTATTTTTCTTATTCTTATTATTCTTTATTATTCTTCTTATTCTTTTTAATCTTTTTATTATTCTTATTCTTCTTATTCTTTTGATTCTTATTTATCTTTTTATTCTTCTTTTTATTCTTTTTCATCTTTTTTTCTTTTTCATTTTATTCTTCTACTTCTTCTTTTACTTCTTATTCTTCTTATTTTCTTATTCTTATTATTCTCATATTTCTTTTAATTCTTCTTATTCTTCTCATTCTTCTTATTCTACTAATTCTTCTAAATCTCTTTTATTTTTCTTATTCTTCTTATTCTTTTATTCTATTTATTCATCTTATTCTTTTTTTTAAAGTTTGTTTTATTAATTATAAAAGCCCTCTCTTTTGGCGGAGTAATACCATTGTCACAAGCTAGAGAACTACCTTTTTCCCCTTTTACACCCTTGATAAAATTAAAACACTGAACAATAAAGCTTTATAGTCAAGCTCTAATTGAAATAAAATAGCTATGAGTTTGTCTTTAATCTAATTTTCATGATGTATAGCATGCTTTGTTTTGCCTTTTCTTCTCTCTTCATTAAGCCTACATACTTGCTTCTTTTCCCAGCTACAGCTGCTTACTTTCTGCCAGCATATCTTCTGCCTCTTTAGTTAAAAACTTTGGCAGCCTTTTTGATATTTTATCTAATTCCATCATAGCTTTGTTATCTCTAAGCTTTAACATGATGCATACTTGCTTCTTATTCTTTTTATTCTTATTATTCCTATTATTTTCTTATACTTCTTATTCTTCTTATTCTTCGTATTATTCCTATTATTTTATTCTCTTATTCTTCTATTTCTTCTTATTCTTCTATTTCTTAATATTCTCATATTCTTCTAATTCTTCTTATTTTTATTAATCTTCTTGTTCTTCTTATTCTTCTATTTCTTCTAATTATTCTAATTCTTTTTATTATATTTTATTCTTGTTATTTTTATTATTCTTTTTTTATTCTTCTTATTCTTCTTATTCTTCTTATTCTTCTTATACTTCTTATTCTTCTTATTCTTCTTATTCTTCTTATACTTCTTATTCTTCTTGTTTTAAACTTGTTCTTCTTATTCTTCTTATTCTTTTTTTCCTTCCTTTTCTTTTTTTATTTCTTTTTCATATTGTTCTTCTTATTCTTCTTATTCTTCAATTTATTCAAATTTTTTATATTCAACTTATTCTTCTAATTCTTCTAATTCTTCTAATTCTTCTCTTTTTTTATTTTTCTTATTATTATTATTATTATTATTCTTGATTCCATTATTATTCTTATTATTCTTCTTATTCTTTTTATTCTTATTACTCTTCTTATTCTTCGTATACTTTTATTCTTTTTATTCTTTTTATTCTTTTTATTCTTTTTATTCTTTTTATTCTTTTTATTCTTTTTATTCTTTTTATTCTTTTTATTCTTCCTGTTCTTTTTATTCTTCATATTATTCTTAATTTTCCTATTTTTCTTATTCTTCCTATACTTCTTATTCTTCCTATTCTTCTTATTCTTCTTATTATTCTTATTCTTCTTATTTTTCTTATTATTCTTATTATTCTTATTATTCTTATTATTCTTATTCTTCTTATTCTTCTTATTCTTATTCTTTTTATTCTTATTCTTCTTATTCTTATTCTTCTTATACTTCTTATTTTTTTTATTTATTTTTTTTATTTTATTCTTCTTATATTTCTTATTCTTCTTATTCTTTTTTTCTTCTTATTCTTCTTTTCTTCTTATTCTTCTTTTCTTCTTATTTTACTTATTCTTCTTTTTTTAAAAAAGTGTATTTTATTATTATAAAAAACCCTAACTTTTGGCGGAAGAAAACCATAAGTACACAGAAATTTAGCACATAAGAAAATGCCCTACACAGTAAGGCCTTTAATAAAAACTATAAACCTAGAAACATTTCATCTATGCTGTAATTAAAGGCCCGCTTCTATTGTAGAAAATTTATCGTAGTTTTAAACTTGCTTTTTTCATCTATTTGTCATTTCTTGATCCCTTGTTCCCTGACTTTTCTGCTCCTTACAAATCTCTCTGCATTTTTAGGTTCTATTGTGTTTTAGCTAAATGCAAGATTGAATTTAATGAAAACTTTTTCAGCCCTCTATCTATAGACTATTCTGAGGATTTGCTAGTTGTTCTTTCTTTTTTTCAGCTTACTTTGATTGGGTTATGTGATCTTTAGTTCATGTTCTTTCTATTTATCCATGTTTGTGTCCAGATATACCTGCACTTCAGACAACAAAACCATGCACAATATTGCAAATAGACAAAAATAATTTGTTTTCCTGCTTGCTTTTAACAAGCTATCCCACCAACCATATATATAATAGAAACAGAAAAACACTAGACATGTTGTCTGCTATATTCTATTTTTCGTCTTTTCCATGTTTTATTAAAACTTCCATCCATGTCGAGTGCTAAGCTACTATATGATGGCTTATTCCATTTTGTGATTTGGAAACCTTGCCACTTCATTTTTTTAACATGTGGCTTCCATTCTCTATCCATTTCACCTTCCTCTCCTAAATTTGTGACTTTTATTAGTTTAGCAATAGATAGCTCTATTAGTTCTTATTTTAATGTCTTCTAATAACTTTTTACAATCATAGGAATTACTTCAAATCTACTTTTATTTCTAGCTTTCCATATACACTAGATTGCTATGAGTGACAAGTTATTCCTAGTCTATTTAAGGATTTTCTACCTCATAGTGTACTTGTTCTAGCTTAACATTTTGTCCTTTTGACTGTATTCTTTATGCTTAGACTTTCTAATATTTTCTAGATGACTCCACACTTATGTGGCAATTTTCCCTTGCAAAAATAGATGATCTATATTTTCCACTTATGCTGAGCAGTATTCACATTTTGAGGCTAACGTTATACCATTTTCTTGTATATTCTCATCTACTGGAATAACATTTGAAAGAACTTGCCATGTGAAGGTTTTTATTCTTTGTGGTGCCTCACTTTCCCAAACAAGATTATATATCGGTAGTGTTTTAGCTTTATTTCTTACTATTGTTTCTGTCCATTTCATTGTGAATTCCCCTTGTGCATTTAACATCCATTTCCATCCACTCTTTTTTAATATTGAGTACTTATCTACTAATTCCTTTTGCTTTAACATTGGTTTCCTTTGTTTTTCCCCTAGAGGAAGGAATTCATTTCCTTCTCTAGCTTTTTAATAAGCTTTTTTGGGGGCTGGATATTCATAAGTATGTGTGTTAATGTGCCTTGAAATACATATGATATGAGTGTGATCCTTGCACCAAAACTTAGAAGGTTTTCTTTTCATCCTACTATTTTCCTTCTCATTTTTTTATTAAAAAGCTTAAGCATTATTCTTTTAGCCTACCTTCATATTTTAGGCAACCTGGGTACATTAAAGCTCCTTTCTTTTAGGTAAAACCTGTGATCCTTTTTATTCTTTGTGCAACTTATTTAGGTGTTTTCTTTGCTATAATAAATTGGCATTGGCCTTTATTCAGTATTTGACATGTTTCATCTTCAAAGGTTCCATCAAATTACTCATTGATTTTTTGTTCGCATTTGTGAGATGATTACATCGTCTGCATATGCTAAGCAGCTCACTAGGGGTGTATTTTTTGGTTGATTAAAAGCTAGAATTTTCCTTTTTTATCCTATTTTTCTTTCAAATTTAAAATGAACAATTCAAGGTATATGTTAAATAACAAGGGTGATAATGGGTCCCCTTGCCTTATACCTTTTTATTGGTTTAAATTCTTCTTTTTTTACCATTTATTAGAATTCTCACCCATATGCTGACAATGCATCTGTGAATTAAATCTATCCAAGTTTCTAACAAACCCAATTTTCTCATAGCAAAACTTAAAATATCCTGTTCTACTCTATCAAAAGCTTTTGATAGATCTAGTTTTATTACCATATTATGTCATCTTATCTTTGTTCCAATTTCTCTCATCATTTTCGAGGCTTAGATATATTTTCCATCTTTAGTCTATTTTTAACAAAACCTAATTGCTCCTCTAATATTATATCTGGAAAGATTTTACTTAATTTACTTTGTAGTAATTTTGCTAATATCTAATAAACGAGTAGCATAAGCTAATTGGTTTGAAATCTTTGCATTCCCGTGGGTTATCCCATTTGGGTATCAGTAGTATGAAGGAGCTAGCCCATGTTTTTGTGATATCTGCTCCCACAAATGTCCATTTGATTGCTTCTATCAGTACTTTTTTAATTATGTACTTGCATCTTTGATAAAAGCCATTATTCCATCCATCTAGCCCGGGTGCACTATATTCATACTAAAGACTACTTCCTTTATTTCCTCTTCATATGGAAAATCAATTAGTTTACTATTTTCTTCCTGTGTAACCTTGCATTTCATAGCCAACATTAACGAGTTGCCTCTACATGCTATATTTTCACCAAGCTATTTTTTGTAACATTCTTCTAATCTTCTTTTATTTGATCTTCATTATCTACCTACTTCCTTTCTTTGTTTCTAATGCCTTTAATGTTTAATCTTTTGTTTTTGATTTTTAATTTTTAATATAGTATGGAAAAATTTCATATTTCTATCCCCTTTTTTAAGCCACTTAATTTTTGCTCTCTGCTTCCAATACACCTCTTCCATGTGTAATCTAAGTTTTAATTCTGCTTTTGCCTTGTTATTTTCTTGTCTAAGTAATTCTCTTTGTTCCTGCTCTTATACTACATCCAGTTCCTCCACTTTTAGTTCAACTTCTGTAATTTCTTTATTGATATTTCCAAAATTATTTTTGTACCATGTATTTGAGCTAGCATTTAACCATTTCAACTTGTTGGCAAGAACTTGAGGCGAATCCTAAGACCAGTTCTGACCATGCATTTTTAACTACATTATCAAAATCAGCATGCAATCCTTACATCTTCTAAAATTTGTAATGATATTCTTTTTTTTATCTTGTTCTTATATGTTAGAAACAATGGATTGTGATCAGAGTAGGTTTTATTTAGATGCCTCACTATTGTGGATTCCATAAAGTTAGCCATTTTATCATTGTATGGCACCCTATATAATCTTGCCCATATTGTGCCACTTTTCTTTCGGTTATTACACCATGTGTATTTTGCTCCTAATGGATCTACCTCATTAAGATCCATTTTAGTTATAGCTTCATTAAATTGAGACATAGCCCCAAGATTCAGGGCTCTTCCTCCTTGCTTTTCATTCAAATTTTTTATTACATTAAAATCTTCTCCAATTTTCAATGGA
>JAREIK010014005.1:50000-121811 GCA_029783825.1 Sapria himalayana
ATACCATTTTTACAACCTACTTGCTTGCTACCCATAACCCTTTACACCCGTTTCACATACACTAAGCATTAGTTATTGTAAATATAATAAAGTAAACGTGGACAAATATTTGCTCATTCTAATCCATCTAGAGAACAATTTTGAATTTCTGTTGGGATTTTCAGCATTGTTGCTGCATGCATTTTGTTGCTAGTTGGGCGATGAGTCTTTATCCTTCATTCTCTTTCTTCAAACTAGCTTCCTTTCCCTTCCTGCCGGGCCTTTAATTCTATCCATCCACTTTGTTGAGCTTCAAGAGCTAAAACTTTAGCCTTATGTTTTGAAGGGAAGGCTCTATTAAACGTGGTGCTATCTCCTGAAATCTTCCACGGACACCCATGTAATTGAACTTTTTCTACCTGTCACCTGCATACATGCCACAAACACAAAGAGAATTCTAGCCTCCAGCTTTTGTGGAGGCTCCTTCGAACCAAGCATCCATTTCTGCTGTCAGCATAACAGCTTGTGCGGACTACATCCATGCCTCCAGCATTTGTTGCTCCCAATTGTGGACAGCAGCCTTCTATAGTGTATACAACCTAGCCTATTTTTGTGTACTTCTAAATTACATTAAAATAATACAGACACTGCAATAACTTATAACACAAACCACACCTAAACTTAATCCGTTTAACATGTTCACATCAGAACAAAGTTCATACATACTTGGAATTGATAATGCTGTAGATACAGGCACTTGTGTGCATGTCAGTTCCTCCTTTTTTAGATATCCTTGCTGCTAAGAAAAATGCACTAGAAAAGAAGGAAAATAGAACAACCGAAACTGTAGGTATACAGGTCATTCTTATTCTCTGCAGTGTGATTCCAAACCTGCACTGAGAACTAGAATTTTTGTGGGGGTATCCAGAGTGTAGCCACATTTTTATTATTCATTTATACAAAATCTTTTTTCAGGACCAGGAAGAATTGAGCGAATCTGGAACCTGCCCTGTGCTGATACAAGAACAAAAGAACTAGAAAATTCACAGCAATGACGAAATCTTGTAATATCCTTTCAATCTTTTTTGATTATTCGTATGTATGGGAATTCTTTTTAATCTAGTTTTATAATACCTTTAAATCTCTCTGGAAGAGAGTCTTCTTCATATACATGGGATTCATTAAGCTTTCCTTCTGTTGCTAATTTATCTACTAAGGCATTTGCTTCTCGATATATGTGCGTGGGTGATGCATTTAATGATATCATTAATTTGTTAATTTTCTCTAACTCCTCTTCAAATTTCCACGTGCTGCTTTTGTTATTCACTAAGTCTACCAATATTTTAGAATCTATTTGTATATCTATATTTGTTAGCTCTTTAGAGTAGCATATTCTGAGTCCATCCCTTAATGCTAATATTTCTATGTGGAGGGAAGATTATGCATTTTTGGGACCTGAGTAGGCAAGTATTAAGTGACCACAAGAGTCCCTTAAGGCACCTCCTCCACCAGCTAGTACTATGTTTTTGTCGAAGCTACCATCGTTGTTTTGGGCTAATCTGCCTTTTTCTAGTTTTTCCCATTTAACTCCTATAACTTTTAGTGGTTTGATTTTAGATACCGTGAGATTCCAGAATTTTAGAGTATGAGTATTTAGAAGAGGGCTTTGAGTTGCAAGTGGGGAGGATTCCGAGGTGATTTTTATTTCAATCTTTATTGCTTTCCATATGTCTTCAGGGTCCATTTTGTGTCTTTCATATCTGCTATTATTCCTAGCTTTCCATATTCACTAGATAGCAATGTGAGGTATGTTATGTTTAAGCCATTTCTGTGAGTTGTGCTGAAAATGCGCATTACTCCATTTAATTAGTCTATTTCTAAGAGGAATACATGCAAGTTTTAATCCCATTTCAGACTCTAGTCTTCCCTAGATTTCCATGGCTATATTACCTTGGGAAAACAGATGATCAAGCTATTCTAGTTTTTGCAAACAACATTCACATCTCGAGGCAAGTTGTATGCCTTTTGTTTTTATGTTTTCATCTATAGGAATGATATTTGAGAGAACTTTCCATGTATTAGTTTTAATTTTTTGACTATTATCGTTATCCCATATCCATTTAAATAAAGGTTGCATTTCCTTCCTACTTCTTACTTTTTCTTTAATGGTTTTAAGTGAGAATATTCCGTCTGCACTCAAAGTCCATTTCCAACAATTTTTAGTGAATTTGGAATGTTTTTCCATTAATTCCCTTTGATTGAGCATTTGAATCCAAATTTGTGATGCTTTGTTCTTATTTCTATTCATATTTATATCTTCCTCTATACAATATTCATCTCTCATAAATTCTGCCCATAGGTTATTTTTTTCATTGAGCCTCCGCCATCTTTTGCACGCCCACGCTTTAGCTAGATCGTTTAAATCAGTAAAGTCGAGGCCTATTTCCTGTAAGGGGTAGCAAAGTTCTTTCCATTTTTTCTAATGTAATTTTCTTTTGCCACTTTTTGATCCCCATAAGAAATGAGCCAATTCCTTCTCTATTCTTTTTTTATTCGACACTGGAAGGTGAGTAATCATCGAATTCTGCATGACTATGCTTTGTAACACATGGGTGATCAGAGCAATTGTACCACTGATGGAAAGTATGTCCACTTTCTAGCCAGCAATTTTATTTTTAATTTTTTCAAGTAGGAAATCTAGGTATATTGATTTTAGTCTTCCTTCGTATATTAGGCATCCAAGATATTGAAGTGCACCTTTTATCTGTGTGAAACCTGTTATTTTGTTAATTCTATGACCTAGACTTATTGGGTCTTTTTTGGCAATCATGAATTGACACTTTTTGTTATTAATTTTCTGTTCTATTTCTTCTTCTAAGACTTTTAACAACTCCATGAGGTTATGTAGGGATATGGAGCTTCAATTTGTGAAAATGATCACATCATTAGCATAAGCCAAGCATCCCACTAAAGGAGTATTAGAAGGCTGTCTAAACCGACCTATACTTCCTGAGATAATTTTATTTTTGACATTAACAATGAGGAGCTCTAGGTAGATATTAAAGAGTGAGGGAGAAAGAGGATCACCCTCCTTAATCCTCTCATTGGCTTGATATCTTTTCCTAGTTCTCCATTGACAAGAATTTTAATCCAAGGACTTGATATGCATCTATAAATCAAGTCAGTCCAGGTTTTAGAAAAATCCATCTTTCTCATGACAAAACATAGAACTTTCCATTCAATTCTATCAAAAGCTTTTGAGAGATCTAGTTTAAGCAATACATTATGCCCTCTAGATTTGGATCATATTTCTCTAATCATTTATTTAGCTAAACAAACAATTTCCATTAATAATCTATTTTTCATAAAACCTGATTGTTCTTTAGAAATGATTTTTGGCAATACTATAGCTAATCTGTTTTGAAGTAGCTTGGTCAAGATTTTATAATTGGAGTTACACAGGCTGATAGGTCTAAAGTCTTCATCTTTTTGGGGGTTTTCCATTTTAGGAATAAGAACCAAGTATGAGCCGCTCCATTTCTTGCCTATTTCTACGCCTACAGAATATCCAATGTATAGCCCCTAGGAGGTCATTTTTTATGATTGACCAATAATTTTGATAGAACTCATTGTTCCACCCATCAGGACCCGGGGCACATTTTTTGCCAATGCTAAAAACAATAAACTTCAGTTCTTCTTCATCCGGGAATTTGGTAAGTGCATCATTTTCTTCGTTGGTAATTTTGTGATCTATCTTATTTAGGAGATAATCTCCATTCAAATTTGTAATTCCTCTAAATTAGTTTTCAAAATATTCGTCAAGGTGATTTTTAATTTCTAGGTTAGTCTCTACCCATTTGTTTAGGTTATTTTAAATACCTTTTATTCTTTGTTTTTGAGTCTTAATTTTGGCTGTTTTCTAAAAAAACTTCGTATTTTTATCACCTTCATTAATCCATTTTATTTTAGCTTTCTGTTTCCAGAATATTTTATCCATTAGCAATTTTAATTTTAGTTCAGCCTGTGCTTTATTTAGTTCCTTTCTACTCTCTGAATTTTGAAGTGTTTCATATTCTAACTCTTTTTTTTCAACTTTCTTTTCTACTTCTATAATATTACTGTTAATATTGCCGCAGGAGCCTCTATTCCATATTATTAATTGCTTTTTAAGCCTTTCTAATTTATTATTCCAGATTTGAACAGGGTTGCTTATTATTTCTTGCATTCATGAATTTTTAACTGTATTGATGAAAGCATGATGTAAGGACCATGCATTCTGAAATTTAAACGACTTAATCTTGATTTTATTTTTTTCTACGGATATTAATAATGGGTTGTGGTCAGAATAGGTTCTATTTAAATGTATGACGGCTGTGGAGCCATGAGCTTCTAGCCATTTGACATTATGTAGAATTCTATCTAATCTTGCCCATATGGTGCATTTAACTTTTCAGTTATTGCACCAAGTGTATTTGGGGCCTTAAAAGCTAGCTTCCATCAAACTAGCCTCTGATATCATATCATTAAAGTCAGTGATAGCTTTTTAATTGGGGGGGTTGCCCCCTTTTTTCTCGCTAGCCTTTTTTATAATATTGAAATCTCCTCCTATTATCCATGGTTTATTTATTTTAGCAGTTTTAAGAATATCATTCCAAAGCTCCTTTCTACCTTCTTTAGTATATTTGGCATAAACTATTGAAATGATCTTCTCTTGGGCATTATCTAAAGAAAAGTTAATAATTTGATTCGTATCTTCTAAAATAATTATATTAAATAAGCTTTTCCAGAAAATCAAGATTTTGTTATTTTTATTAGAGAAAGAGTAATTAAACCCTAATAGTTTTTTGTAGTATTCTAGTTTATCCTTATCTACAATGGGTTCGGCAAGTATAATAATTGGAATTTTATATATTTGAATCAATTTTTTAACTCTTTTTATTGAAGAGGGGTTTGCAATACCCCTCACATTCTAGTAGAAAAATCTAAACATTAGAAGTGGATTTAGCCCGAGCTCTTGTAGTGCATTTTGATTCATATGTTTTATCTAAGTATTTTTTTCTGTTTTTAGATTTTTTAATCGAACTAAAGCCTCCTGATTTTTCATTTTTCCATTCCATGCCTAGCTGTAATGCCATGAGTTTTTTTTCCTCCATGGCCCAATCTCTGTCTCCCATTATATTTGTTAAATTTTTAATTTCTAAATTATTTTTGGTGGCTTTTATAAAATCAGATTCTTTCTCATTTTTATTTAGAACGGAATCGCTTCTAACCTCTAAATCCTCATCTGAGTTATTACCTAACTCCTCTACCCATTTCCTTCTCCCTACACTCTTTTTTCTGGATTCGAATCTACCTCTCCGTAACCTTTTATTTATTTCAGCTATTTTTAAGATTAGTTCATGGTTTTTAGCATTTTCCTCTAATTTATTTTTATTTCTAGCCCCTTCGGACTCTTCTTTCCTAGTGGGGACGTATTCCACTATTTCCATTCCTGTAACAGCTCCATTACAGTTCTGTTCACTATGTTGGGGGGGTTTAATTCTATATTCTTTCCTCTCATTTCTTGTTTCCGTTCTAGGGCCATTCCACTATTTTTCTTCTCTGAATTTTTTAACCAATCAATGTTCACATGAATGCCCCAGTTTATTACAGTAGGAGGAGTAGCTTGGGAGGTTTTCTGAAATCAATTCTTGCAGGAAACCATCCCCGTTTTTATTGCCAATCCATATACGATGAGGGATGTGCTGCAGTAGGTTTACTTCTATGCAGAGCCGAGCTAAACTTGGTCAAGATAACATGGTAGTGGCACCATCAAGGAGAAGAGGGGTGCCAACTACACTACCAATATGATAGAGGGAGAGCTTATCAAAGAAGTGAATAGGCAGCATAAATAGGAGAAACCAAACCGGGTGTAATG
The DNA here is from genome assembly GCA_029783825.1 of Sapria himalayana. Taxonomy (NCBI): domain Eukaryota; kingdom Viridiplantae; phylum Streptophyta; class Magnoliopsida; order Malpighiales; family Rafflesiaceae; genus Sapria; species Sapria himalayana. The sequence goes on from JAREIK010014005.1 coordinate 55,897, forward strand.
GCGACTCCTGTTTGGTTGTGAAGGAAGGCGTCCATCTGAAAGCTCTCATAGGATAGCCCGAGATATACCATACTGCCTTCAGCCATACTCTATGGAAGTCCTTCTCGGTGGATAGTTGAATGAGAATATGTTTAGCATCCAAAACGCCGGGTTTTGACAAACCTTTAAACTTCAGTGATGAGAAGAATGCCCTGATATCTTCAATGTGAGGTCGCCCATGGGAAAATTTGCCCATACCATGTATTTGTGAGCTTCAGGAAGCATGGTGATATTGGAGGGGGAGAACTCTATTGAGGGTTCTCCATTTTTTTCCCGTGAATTTCCAAAAAATTAGAATAGTGAGGCGCAGTCCTTTTAATTTGATGAGCAAATGACTTCTAATCACTTAATAGATCAAATTGCTCCATTTTAGCATGAAATCGGCTTCTTCTTCAATGAGAATTGTTGTTTCTCTCTCTAAAAAATCTGTTTCTCTCTCTAGAACTTGAGAGAAAAAACTCTTCTTATTCTTCTTATTTTATTATTCTTATTCTTCTTATTCTTATTATTCTACTTATTATTATTCTTCTTATTATTCTTCTTACTCTTCCTATTCACCTTATTCTTATTATTTTTCTAATTTTCTTATTCCTCTTATTCTTGTTATTCTTATTATTTTTCTTATTCTTATTATTCTTCTTATTTTTTTTTCTTCTTATTCTTTTTATTCTTTTGATTCATCATATTCTTTATATTCTTCTTATTCTTCTAATATTTCTATTTCATGTTATTCTTGTTAATCTTTTATTATTATTATTATTCTTAATCTTCTTATTCTTTTAATTGTTCTTATTCTTCTTAATCTTATTATTCTTTTTATTCTTAGTTTAATATTATACTTTTTATCCTTCGTATACTTCTTATTCTTCTTATTCTTCTTTTTTTTATAAAGTTTGTTTTATTAATTATAAGGACCTCTCTTTTGGTCGAGGAATACCATTTTTACAAACTAAAGATCAACCCTATATCCCATTTACAACCTTGTCAAAATAAAGCAATGTATAAACAATCTTTACAAAACTCAAAAAAACAACTTTAATATTCTCTTTAGATTTAACAGCTTCCTGCCCAGCACTAATTTGGTGCAGCAAGCCATTACCTTCTGCCCCCTAATATTGCATACTCATCCACCATTAATTTTTCACAGGACTAGGGAAACTTCTTTTTTTTCAAACAAACACGATATACAATACAGCACTAACAAATTACTTAGTCATCTCTCAAGACCGGGGTGACTCTTATTCTTCTTATATTTCTTATTATTCTTATTATTCTCATTCTTGTTATTCTAGTTATTCTTTTTATTTTTATTTATTCTTTTTATTTTTCTTATTATTCTTATTATTCATATTATTCTTTATCTTCATATTCTTATAATTCTTCTTATTCTTTTTATAATTATTATTATACTTCTTCTTCTTATTCTTCTTATTCATCTTATTCTTCTTATTCTTCTCACTCTTCTCATTCTTCTCATTCCTTCTTATTCTTCTTATTCTTCTTATTCTTCTTTCTCTTTTTATTCTTCTTTTTCTTTTTATTCTTCTTTTTATTCTTTATTCTTCTTTTTCATCTTTTTCTTCTTTTCTTCTTATTCTCTTTTTTTCTTTATTCTTCTTTTTCTGTTATTCTTCTTTATTCTTCTTTCTTCTTTTCTTCTTTTTCTTCTTTTTTTCTTTTCTTTGTTCTTCTTTTCTCTTTTTCTTCTTTTTCTTCTTTTTTCTTCTTTTTTCTTTTTCTTCTTTTCTTCTTTTTCTTCTTTTTCTTCTTTTTCTTCTTTTATTCTTTCTTCTTTTTCTTCTTTTTCTTTTTTTCTTCTTTTTCTTCTTTTTCTTCTTTTTCTTCTTTTTCTTCTTTTTCTTCTTTTTCTTCTAATTCTACTAATTCTACGTATTCTTCTTATTTTTTTTATTCTTTTTATTCTTATTATTAGTCTTATACTTCTTATTTTTATTTTTATTTTTTATTCTTATTCTTCTTATTATTATTATTATTATTATTATTAATATTCTACTTATTTTCTTATTCTTCTTTTTCTTCTTATTCTTATCATTCTTCTTATTCTTTTTATAAACTTATTCTTATTATTTTTTATAAAACAGTTTAATATACCCTCTCTTTTGCTAGAGGAATACCATTAAAACAAACTAAAAACTACCCATTTCCCTTTTACACCCATTCCTATTTATTAAACTTCTAAAATTTAAATTATAAAGTTACAAAATTTTAATTGTTCTCAAGCAGAATTATTCGGGTTCTAATGTTTGTAGATTCTGCTCGGCCCCCCTTTTCCTATTTCTTTTCTGTTGTATGAAACTATTAGCACATCTCTGTAGCCTATTCTTGTATTTTCTACATTGTTCCCGATCAAAACATTAAATTCTACCTGCTGCTAAATCTGCTATCTTTAACCTACTTCCATATGCTATGTTTGCTAACCTCCAACTTTTGTTCTTTAGCCTTAGTTTTAAAACTGCCAGAATCTGACTCTTTTTGCATATGACTTACCCTCCTCGAGGTCCATCCCATTGCCCTCAAAGATACTAGTCATAACCTAGTATCTAATAAATTTCGATTCCCTAATATAACCCATTCTTATCCATATATTAACATAAAACAACAAATACAAAAAACAAAAACAGAAACAAATTACACTCAATATAGCACAAACAAAAGCACTCCCCCACAACTGCCAAATTTTTAGCTCCCGTCATAACTACTTTAAAGGTCCAACTTGATACTGCATAAACCAACATCACAACAACACGATAGAAGAAAACTAATAAACAACCCCATACCGTGAGGCTCCTTAGCTACTGATGAACCCATTTCTTATTTTTCTTATTATTATTATTCTTCTTATTCTTGTTATTCTACTTATTTTTTATTCTTCTTATTCTATTTATTTTTTTTATTTTTTTTATTCTTTTTTTCTTCTTATTCTTTGTATTCTTCTAATTCTTAAAACTTTTATTATTCTTGTTATTCTTGTTATTCTTCTTTTTCTTATTATTCTTCTTATTCTTCTAATTATTTTGATTCTTCAGATTATTCTTATTATTCTTATTCTTCTTTGTATTCTTTTCATGTTATTATTGTTATTCTTGTTATTCTACTTATTCTTCTTAATCTTCTTATTCTTATTATTCTTCTAATTCTTCTTATTCTTATTCTTTTTATACTTCTTATTCTTCTTATTTTTCTTATTCTACTTATTCTTATTATTTTTCTAATTCTTTTTATTCTTCTTATTATTCTTTTTCTACTTATTCATTTTTTTTATTCTTCTTATTCTTCTTATTCTTCGTTTTCTACATATTATTATTATTCTTATTATTAATTTTATTCTTCTTATTTTTATAATTTTTCTTATTCCTCTTAATCTTCTTATTCTTTTAATTCTACTTATTCTTTTTATTCTTCATATTCTTCTTATTATTTTTAATTTTTATATTCTTCTTATTCTTCTAATTCTTCTATTCTTTATATTCTTTTTATTCTTTTTATTATTCTTATTATTCTAATTATTCTTATATTTTTTTCGTATTATTCTTGTTAGTCTTTTATTCTTATTATTATTCTAAATATTCTCATTCTTTTTATTATTCTTATTCTTCTTATCCTTATTATTATTCTTGTTCTTATTCTTCTTATATTTCCTATATTTCTTATTTTTCTTATTCTTCTTATTTCTTTTACTCTTCTATTTGTTGTTATTCTTATTATTCATTTTATTATTCTTATTCTTCTTATTTTATTTATTATTTTTATTCTTTTTATTTTTCTTATTCATTATATTCTTCTTATCTCTTTATTATTCTAATTTTTTTGTTTTTCTTCTTATCCTTATTATTAATCGATTCATTTGATTCTTCTGTTTCTTCGTATTCTTATAATTATATTCTTATTTTTCATGTTATTCTTGCTATTCTTATGATGCTTCTTAATCCTCTTATTTTTATTATTCTTCTTATTCCACTTATCTTCATTTTTTCTTCTTTTCTTATTCTTCATATTTTTCTTATTCTTCTTTTTCTTCTCTTTCATCTTATTCTTATTAATCTTTTTATTTATTGTTTCTTATTCTTTTTATTCTTCTTAACTTCTTATTCTTCTTATTCTTATTTTTCTTCTTATTTTTATTATTCTTTTTATTCTTTTTATTCAAGTTATTAGTCTATTACATGTAATTCTTTTTATTCATATTATTCTTATTAATATTCATTTTCTTATTTTTCTTCTTATTCTTTTTATTTATTTTTAATATTTTAATTTTTTTATTGTTCTTTTTCTTCTTATTCTTATTATTCTTTTTATTATTCTTATTCTACTTATTCTTCTTATTTGCCTTATTCTTTTTATTCTTCTTTTCTTAATTTTATTTTTATATTTCTTATTCTTCATATTATTATATTCTTGTAATTCTTATTATTCATATTATTCTTCTTATTCATATTATTCTTCTTATATTTTTTCTTCTTATTCTTGTATTCTTCTTATTGGTCTTATTAATCTTATTCTTCTTATTCTTATTATTCTTCCTACTCTTCTTATTCTTTTAATTCTTATTATTCATATTATTTTTCTTATTAATTCTTATTCTTAATATTCTAAAAAATTTTTTTATTATTTTTATTCATCTTATTTTTACTATTCATCTTATTCTTCATATACTTCTTATGCTTCTTATTATTTGTATTCTTCTTATTCTTTTTATTCTTTTTATTCTTATTAATCTTTTTTCCATTTTATTATTCTTATTCTTCTTATTCATCTTATTCTACCTATTCTTTTTATTCTTGTTATTCTTGTTATTCTTATTATTCTTCTTATTCTTTTTAAAGTTCTTATTCCAATTATAATTTTATTCTTCCTATTCTTCTTAATCTTTTTGTTATTTTTCATCTCTTATTCTATTATTCTTCTTAATCTTCATTTTCTTCATTTCTCTTATTCTTCTTATTCTTCTTATTATTTGTATTATTCTTATTCTTTTATTCTTTTTATTATTTTGATTCTTCTTATTTTTATTTTTCTTGGTATTCTTCTTATTCTTATTTTTCTTCTTTTTTTCTTGTTTTTCTTAATCTTCTTATTCCCCATATTCTTTGTTTCTTGTTATTCTTATTATTATTCTTATTCTTTTTATTCTTATTATTCTTCTTATTCTTCTTATCATTCATATTCTTCTTATTCTTCGTATTCCTCTTAATCTTCTTAATCTTCTTATTCTTCTTATACTTCTTATTCTTCTTATTATTCTTATTATTCTTATTCTTTTTATTCTTATTATCCTTTCGTATCTGTCTATATTCTTCTTATTCTTTTTAATCTTCATATTCTTTTTATTCTTCTTATTTTTCTTATTATCCTTATTCTACTTATTATTCTTATTCTTCTTTTCTTTTTTTCTTATTATTATTATTATTATTCTTATTTTTCTATTTCTTATTTTCTATTATTATTATTATTATTATATTGTTATTATTATTATTATTTGTAATCTAATTACCTTTCTTATTCATTTTATTGTTTTTATTCAATCTATTCTTCTTATTCTACTTATTATTCTTATTATTCATATTATTATTATTCTTTATATTCTTCTAATTCTTCTGATTCTTCTTATTCTTCTTATTCTTCTTTTTCTTCTTATTCTTCTTATTATTATTTTTTATCTTATTCTTTTTATTATTCTTATTCTTATTATTCTTAGTATTATTCCTATTCTTCTTAAAATACTAATTCTTCTTATTATATTTATTAATCTTATTCTTATTTTTTTTATTCTTCTTATTATTCTTTTCTTCTTATTCTTCTTATTCATATTATTATTATTATATCTTGTATTCTTCTTATTCTACTTATTCTCCATATTCTGTTATTCTTTTATTCTTTTATTCTTTATATTCTTCTTATTCTTCTTCTTCTATTCTTCTTATTTCTTCTTATTCTTCTTATCCTTTTATTCTTCGTATTCTTCTTATCATTCTTTATTCCTTGTTATTCTTCTTATTCTTCTTATCCTTCTTATTCTTCGTATTCTTCTTATCATTCTTATTCTTGTTATTCTCTTATTTCTTCTTTTTTGCTTTTTCTTTTTATTCTTATTAATCTTTTATTATTGTTTTTCTTATGCTTTTATTTTTTTTTTCTTCTTATTCTTCTTATTATTCTTATTATTCTTATTATATTTATTCAACTTAGCATTTTATTCTTTTTATTATTATTATTCTATTTATTCTTTTTATTCTCCATATTAATTTTATTCTCATATTATTTATTATTTTTCATATTCTTTTAATTATTTTTTATTCTTCTTATTCTTCTTATTTTTCTTATTCTTCTTATTCTCATTATTGTCATTATTCTTCTTATTCTCATTTTTTAAGATTTTATTTATTAATTAGAACCCTCTCTTTTGGCGGAGGAATACCATTGTACAAGCTACTTCTACCCATTTCCCTTTTACACCCAATTTTTAAAACTAAAAAATAGACTAATCATAATTTTATTAACTCATAATCTATTTAAGATTAAATCAAATTGAAATGTTGATTCTTCTTTTTTTTTTATTTCTGATCCATTAATTAACTGCAGCTTCTCGATTATTTTGATAGATTAAGCTGTAAGAGAGTCCTTCATATTGATCTTTATGTAAATCTTTCCCATACTATGTTTATACTTTAATTCTTATGGAGTGTCTTCCTGAAATAACTTCTACAGCCTGCTCCCACGCAACTTCAGGAATCCAGAATCAAAAATCAGCAACTACCTTTAAAATTGATGTCCTTGCTCCTTCTTTATCATTTGTATATGTCTATTCTCATATCCATTTCTTTAGACGTTCCCAACTTATGATAAAAGTATATCTCGTTTATTCCTTTTAGTTATTCACCTCGATTTCATTAATCACCCCTCAGGACCAGGGAGATTTTTGAAATACAATCCTGCATATATTAGAAGCAACAAAACCGAAAAAAAAAGTAGAGATATAAAAAATAAATGTTATTCTGAGAACCTTCTAAAATAAGGAAGTTCTTTGCGGTCCAATATTATGAATCCTACTAGTTTTTTTGGAAGAGTATCCTCATTAAACTCTTGATCTCCTCTTAATCTTCCTTCCTTGGATAACCAATCTGCCAATGTGTTAACCTCTCTATATATATGATTTATGGTATAATCTAGAGTTTTTGTTATTTGCCGGATTTCCTCGATTTCCTCCTCATATCTCCATAATGAAACTTGTTTATTAATTAAATTAACTAAGATTTTTGAATCTATTTGAATGTCTATGTTCTTAATATTAGATTTTTTACACAATCTAACTCCTTCTCTTAATGCTAATATCTCAGCATGTAGTGCCGATGAAGCATGAAACTTCCTTGTGAAAGCTAAAATTAGCTCTCCTTCGGAGTTCCTTATCAATCCCCCCCTCCTGCTGCTCCAATGTCTCTGTCAAAGTTGCCATCAGTATTTAGTGTCATTCTATCTTTCGGAAGTTTTTCCCATTTTAATTCTTTTATTTTAAAGTGTTTTGGCAACTTTTCTTATAGATTCCAAAAAGTCATAATATCTTTATCTAGGCTCTTGCCTTGGTTCTTTAAAGGAAAAATCTCCGAAATTTTTCTAGTCTCTTCTTTTATCTCCTTCCAGATATCTTCAACATTCATACGAAACCCTTCAAATCTCCTTTTATTTCTGGCCTTCCAGATGCAACAGATACTATTAGAGGAACATTACATTTAATCCATTTTTGTGTAGGATTTATAAGATTTTATGTTACACCATTTTGATGTCTAGTTTTTATTGCGAGCTGTTCATATTTTATATTCAGCTCTGTTCTATTTCCTCCATATTTCTGCTGCTCCTTTCCATTGATGATACCAGTGTTTCTATATCAGATGCACAAGCATTCGCATCTTGAACTAACTGAATACCTTTCCTTTGTTAAGTTATTATCTGTGGAACAATATTAGAAGAACTTTCCACATAAAGTTTTGATTTTTTGAGAATTATCATTTTTTCCCAAGTCCATTTAAATAATTTGCTCTACCTTGCCTTTTCTAATAACATTCTTGACAGATTTGAGAGAAAAGTTCCTTCTAGTGTTGATGTCCATTTCCATCTCTTTAGTGAGTTTTGAATAATTTCCACTATGATCTCTTTGTTTGAGCATTTGAACCAAATCTGCGAACTCTTACTTTTATTTTTTCTTTATAAGTATCATCTTTAAAACAGTACTTCGCACGCCTGAATTTCGCCCATAAACTATTATTTTCCTCCTTTCCTCTAGTCTCCACCATCTTCTTACTAGCCCATGAATTAGCTAAATCTGATAGAGTCAATGGAAACCTAGTCCAGATTCTTGGACGGGAAGACATAAATCATTCCATTTTTTCCAATGCAGATTTATATTTTCCCTCTTTTTTCCCCCATAGAAATTAGCGAATTCCTTTTCAAATCTTTTAATTAGCTTACTTGGTAGTTTCATAATCATGATATTATGCATTAATGAGCTTCTAAGACGTGTTTTATTAATGTATTCTTCCCCCCATACTCAAGAATGCTTCCTTCCAATCCCGCTATTTTCTTTTTAATTTATCTTATTAAAAAATCCAAGTACTCAACCTTGAGTTTGCCTTCATATACTGGACAGCCTAGATATATCATTTCCCCTTTTTTTTGAGAGAAACCAGTGACTTTTTTAATTTATGAGCTAATGCTATAGGAGCTTTATAGATATCATGTATTGGCATTTTCGTTTATTAGTCGTTTTGACATGTTTCATCTCTAAGAACAATTAACAAGTTCATCAGATTTTGTATGATCTATGCCCTCCATGGTGAAGATCATCACATCATCTGCATACGCTAAACAACTCACTAGTGGAGTGTTTTTGGTTGCCTGAATGTACCTATCAAGCCTTTTACCATCTTATCTTTAAGAATTAACTATTAATAGTTCTAAATAAATGTTAAATAATACTGGTGAAAGCGGGTCTCCTTGTCTTAGACCTCTGACCGGTTTTATTTCTTCTCCTACTTTTCCATTTTTTATAATTCTAACCAGGTATTAGAGATGCATCTGTAAACCAAATCAATCCATGTTTCTGAGAATCTCATTTTTCTCATAATGAAACAAAGAATATTCATTCTACTCTATCAAATGCTTTGGATAAATCTAGTTTTAATTATAACATTATGCCCTCTTTTTTTTGTTCCTATATCTCTACACAATTCTTTAGCTAAACTTATATTCTCCATTATCAATCTATTTTTCATAGAAACCTGATTGCTCTAATGAAATAATTTTTAGGTAAAACGTGAGAAAGTCTGTTTTGTAAATTTTTGCTAAAATTTTATATATTGAATTACATAAACTAAATCGGTCTAAAATCTTCCCCTGTTTGTGGATTTTCTATTTTTGGAATGAGGACAATATGAAAGCTGCCCCCATTTTTTTTCCCATTTCAGCGCCACAAAATATACTGTTTATGGCTTTTTTCTATATCTTTTTTGATTATATCCCAACAAATCTGAAAAAAACAAAAATTCCATCCATCGGAGCCTACTGCACTGTCCTTGTTCATACTGAAAATGACTGCTTTGATCTCATCTTCATCAGGAAGTTGATTAACATATTATTATCTTCAGCTTGTAATTTTATTTTCAATTTTTTGTAATAATGTATATCCTTTCAGCTCTTTTTTTCACTTAATTGATTTTTGAAAAACTTTGTGAAATAATTTTGAATATCTAAATCATCATGCACCCATACTTCCTCATTATTTTTTATACCACTAATTCTGTGTTTCTGTTGTTTAATCTTAACTATTCTTTGATAACATTTTGTGTTCTTATCTCCTTCTTTTAACCATTTTAATTTAGATTTTTGTTTCCAAAATATTTCTTCCATAGTAGTTTTAAGCTTTCAAATCAGCTTGTTCTTTGCTTAATGCTCTTCTATTGTTATCATTTTGGTCAGATTCAAATTCTAATTCTTTTTTAGAGACTAAATCTTCAGCATCTGTTACATTTTTGTTAATATTGCCAAAAACTTTTTATTCCATAGTTTTCATGTCTAATTTTAGCCTACTGAGTTTGTGATTCAATATTTGAATGAAATTTCTGATGCTTCTCTATTCCAGGAGTCTTTTTACCATATTCAAAAAACCATGATGCAAAACACCAGCATTTTGAAATCTAAAGGAACCTCCTGTGCAAGTAAAATTTTTAATGGTAATCAAAAGTCGGGCTATGATCAGAACAAGTCTTATTCAAATGTTTCACCTCTATCACACCGAAATGCTCAAGCCATAAAAAATTGAATAACACTCTGTCTAATCTAGCCCAGATGTACCCTTCTTTTTCCAGTTATTACACCATGTAAAAGAGAGCCCGAGAATTTAGCCTCTATTAAGCTAGTCTTGTTTACAATATCATTAAAATGTAGCATGGCTTTTTATTTGGAGCTTTCCTTCCATTCTTTTCTTTAAAATTTCTAACTGAGTTGAAATCTCCTCCTATAATCCAAGGACTTTTTTTCTAAAGATATTTCCTCCATATCTTCTCCATATTCTTTTCTATCTTCTTTTTGTTTTTGGCATAAACTATCAGTGATAATTTCATTAACATTATGACTTAAACTAATATTTATTAACTTGGTTTGTATCTTTTATGATTTTTATGTTTAAATACTTTTTCACAATACCCAAATTTTACCAGTATTGTTAGCATATGCATGATCAAATCCTAATAAGTTTTGTAAATGTCCTATTGATCTCTATCTACCATGGGTTCAGCTATAGCAATAAGATTAATCTTATGCAAGTATAGTAATTTTTTCAATCTGTTCTAGAGGGGAGATTAGCAATTCCCCTAATGTTCTAGTAAATGTAATTATACATTAATTAATGACTTAGCTTGCGCTCTAGTAGTGCACTTGGTGTCGTATGTTTTGTTTAAGTATTTTTTTCATATTCCTTAGGTTTTTTTAAAGAGCTCAAATCCCCTCCTCTTTCCCCTTTCCATTCTCGACCCATTTGAATAGCCATTATTTTAACTCCTCAATAGCCCACTCTTATTACCCATGTTATATTTTAGTTTTTCTAGATTTATATCATCTCATTGCATTCTGATTTTCTGCTCTTCTTCCTCTCTAACGGTATAGAGGGAAGTCAAACTTCTTAACTCTAAATCTTCCTCTGAGTAATCAACTATAGGTACTGCCCAAGCTTTATTTTTATTTTGTTTGTTTTTCATATAAACTCTTGTTCTTCTATTTAATCTGAATTTTCTTCATCATTTCAGCCCTTCTTGCATCTTCTAAATTAGTTACTTGCCCTATCCTTATTCTTCATTCATTTTATTGTATTCAATTAATTTTGTATCATCTTCATCATTTTTCTGTGTTTCAAAGTGAACAGATTGTGTGAGTTGGGTTTTTTTTTGATATCTTCACTATCTCTCTCCCCCTTCCAGCTGCCATGGATCTGTCCTCCCTCATTAGATGTTTTCCTCTCTTCGTTTTTTAACTAGACAAACATCCATTCCATGTCCCCTTTTTCCTGCAGCAAGAGCAATAATTTGGGAGGTTTTCTGGAACAACTTGCTGCCAGAAACCTCCACCATTTGTGTCTCCTATCCAAATACGCAAAAGGATAGGCTTCTGTAAATCAGTTCAATGCAAATACGTGCTACACTTGGTCTGGAAAGTGTAGCAGTAGCACCATCCAAGAGAAGAGGAGAACCAATAGAGCAAGCAATGCGATACAGAGCATTTTATCAAAGAAGTGAAATCGGTAGCAAGGGAAACAGGAACCATACCGGAGCTACCGACGATTCTTCTTTCGTGGAGAAAGCTTTCTGTCCATTTAAAGGTTCTCATGGGATAACCCATGATATACCAGATGCTTCGCACCAAATTCTGTGAAAATCCTCTTCGGAAAAACAATTGTAACAGGATGTGTTTGTCATCAATTAATCCAACCTTAATAAGGCATTTTAAGCTTCAAGGAATCGAAGAATGCACGAATGTCTTCCATGCGAGGGCGCCGTGTGAAAATTTGCCAACGAGAGAGTATTTGTGAGGCTCGGTTAGCTTCTGTAAATTTTCGGGCGAGAACAATTTCGAGGGTTCCTCGATAAAATTCGCAGTGAGTGTCCGAAGAGGATGACCTGTGCGCACGGTTTGTTTAAGAAAATTAGAAAAGGATTTGCTTATTCTCTAAGAAATCCATTTCCCTTAAAAAACCTTGAAATCTGCTTCTCTTCCTCAAAATTTGAACTTTCTCATCTCTAGAAGAATTTTCTCTCTCTAGAAAGTTGAGAGCGTTTTTTCAAGTCCAGTTCGTATGTACAATATATTCTTATTCTCATTATTCTTTCTATTCTTCTTATTTTTCCTATACTTCTTAATCTTCTTATTTTTCTTAGTCTAATTATTTTTGATATTCTTCTTATTTTTTTATTCTTCTTATTCTTTTTATTTTCCTTATTCTTCTTATTCTTCTTATTCTTTTTATTCTTCTTATTTATCATTATTCCTCTTATTATTATTATTATTATTATTATTCTTATTATCATTATTCTTCTTATTCTTCTTATTCTTCTTATTCTTATTCTTTTTTTTCTTCTTAAACGTTTTATTATTCTTATTCTAATTATTCTTCTTATTCTTCTTATTCTATTTTAATATTTTTATTTTTTAATTTTTTTTATTCTTCTTATTCATCTTATTCTGCTTATTCTTCTTATTCTTCTTATTATTCTTATTATTCTTATTCTTATTATTCTTCTTATTCTTCTTATTATCATTATTCTTCTTAATCTTCTTATTCTTCTTATTCTGTCTTATACTTTTTATTCTAATTATTATTCCTTTTTATTCTTATTCTTTGTATTCTTTTTATTCTTCTTATTCTGTTATACTTATTATTCTTCTTATTCTTCTTATAGTTCTATATCTATTATTATTTTTATTCTTCTTATTATTCCTATTCTTCTTAATATTCATGTTTTTTATACTTTTTTTCTACTTAGTCTTCTTTTCTTATTATTTTTCTTATTCTTCTTATTCTTCTTATTCTTATTATTCTTCTTATTCTTATTTTTCTTTTTTTCTTCATCTTATCTTTTGATAATTCTTTTCTTCTTATTTTTCTTATTCTTCTTAATTCTTATTATTCTTATTCTTTTATTCTTCTTATTCTTCTTATTCTTCTTATTCATCTTATTCTTCTTATTCTTCTTATTCTTCTTATTCTTCTTATTCTTCTTATTCTTCTATTTCTTCTTATTCTTTTATTCTTCTTATTCTTTTTTCTTATTATTCTTCTTATTCTTCTTATTCTTCTATTCTTCTTTTTCTTCTTATCTTTTAATTATATTATTCTATTTATTTTATTTATTCTTCATTTTCATCAAATTCTTCTTAGTCTTCTTATTCTTCTTATATCTGTTATCCTTCTTGTTCTTATGATTCTTTTCATTCTTCGTATTCTTCTTATCTTCTTATTCTCATTTTTATTATTATTCTTCTTATTCTTCTTATTCTTATTATTCTTATTATTTTTCTTATTATTCTTATTTCTTTAATTTTCCTATTCTTCTTATTCTTCTTATAATTTTTATTCTTCGTTTTTGTGTAATCTTGTTATTATTATTATTCATTATTTTCTTATTTTTATTCTTCTTATTATTCTTTTTATTTTTATTATTCTTTTTATTTTTATTATTCTTTTTATTATTCATATTCTTATTATTCTTCTTAATTTTATTATCCTTATTATTTTTCTATTTCTTCTCATTCTTATTTTTCTTTTTCTTTTTATTCTTTTATTCTTCTTATGCTTTTTATTCTTTTGATTTGCTTTTTTCTTCTTATTATTCTTATTCTTCTTATTCATCTTATTCCTCTTATTCTTATTTTTCTTATTTTTCTTATTTTTCTTATTTTTCTTATTCTTGTTATTCTTATTATTCTTCTTATTCTTAATAGTTCTTATTCCTATAATTATTTTAATTTTTTTTATTCCAATTCTTCTTAATTTTATTGTTATTCTTATACTTCTTATTCTTCTTATTCTTCTTATGCTTCTCTTTCTTCATATTTTTGTTATTTTTCAAATTTTTTATTTTTTATATTCTTCTTATTCTTCTTATTCTTCTTAATCTTCTTTATTTCTTATTCTTCTTATTATTCTTATTATTCTTAGTCGTTTGATATATCTTATTCTTCTTATTCTCTTATTCTTCTAATACTTCTTATTTTTCTAATTTTTCTTATTCTATTTATTGTTTTATTCTTTTTATTGATTTTATTTTTCTTCTTATTCTTCTTCTTCTTCTTCTTATTCTTCTTATTCTTCTTCTTCTTATTCTTCTTATTCTTCTTATTCTTCTATTTCTTGTTATCCTTTATATTCTACTGATTATTTGATTATACTTATTCTTTTTATTTTTTTAATGTTCTTTTCTTCTTATAAATCTTATTCTTCTTATTCATGTTATTCAAGTTAATATTATTATTCTTTCTAATTTTTTTATTTTTATTATTCTTCTTATTTTTAGTATCTCACATATTCTTCTTTTTATTCTTATTTTTCTTATTTTTATTATTCTTCTTATTCCTCTTATTCTTCATATTCTTCTTATTCTTATTTTTCTTCATTTTATTCTTATTCTTCTTATTAAATCTTTCTTCTTATTCTTATTATTATTCTTATTCTTATTATTATTTTTCTTCTTATTCTTTTTATTCTTCATTTTCATCTTATTCATCTTATTCTTATTCTTCTTAATCTTCTTTTCTTTTTTATTCTTATTTTCTTTTCTTTTTATTCTTCTTATAATTCTTATTTTTCTTATCCTTCTTAGTCTTATTATTATTATTATTATTTGTAATCTACTTACTCTTCTTATTCATTTTATACTTCTTTTCGATATTTTTTTATTATTCTCCTTATTATTCTTATTTTTCATATTATTTTTATTAGTCATATTCTTCTAATTCTTCTGATTTTTTTCATACTTCTTTTTCTTATTAGTTTTCTTTTCGTTTAATTATTATTATTATTATTCTTCTTCTTCTTTTCATTTTTCTTAGTATTCTTTTTATTCTACTTATTCTTCTTAATACTCTTATTCTTGTTATTATAATTATTCTTCTTAATTTTTTTTTAATTATATTCTTATTCTTTTATTCTTATTATCCATGTTATTCATCTTATTCTTCTATTCTTAATGTTCTTCTTATTTTCTTATTTATCTTATTCTTCTTTTTCTTCATATTCTTCTTTTTCATCTAATTCTTCTTATTCTTCTTTTTCTTCTTATTACTCTTATTCTTCGTATTCTTCTTATACATCTTATTCTTTTTATTCTTCTTATTCTACTTATTCTTCTATTTATTCTTATTCTTCTTATTAATTAGTGTTCATATTATTATTTTTATTATTTATATTTTTTTAATTCTTATGATTATTCTTATTCTTTTTATTCTTATTATATTTCTTATTCTTTTCATTATTATTCTTCTTCTTATTCTTTTTATTGTTCTAAATCTTCTTAATCTTCTTTTTCTTCTTATTTTTCTTATTCTTCTTATTGTTCTTATCTTCCTATTCTTCTTATTATTCATATTCTTCTTATTCTTCTTAAACTTCTTATTCTTCTTAATCTTTTATTCTTATTATTCTTCATTCTTCTTCTTATTCTTCTTATTCTTCTGATTATTTGCATTCTTCTTATTCTTTTTTTTTCATATTCTTCTTATTCATCTTATTCATTATATTCTTCTTATTCATCTTATTCATTATATTCTTCTTATTCATTTTGTTCTTCTTATTCTTTTATTTTTATTATTTTTCTTATTCTTCTTATTCTTCTTATACTTCTTATTCTTCTTATTCTAACTATTCATCTTTTTCTTCTTATTCTTTTATTTTTCTTATTACTTTTATTCTTCATATTTTTTTATACTTCTTATTCTTTTTATTATTTTTATTATTTTATACTACTAATTCTTTGTATTCTTCTTATTCTTTTTATCCTTCATATTCTTCTGATTTTTTTTATTTGTCTTATTCTTCTTATTCTTCTTATTCTTCTTATTCTTCTAATAATTCATATTTTTCGATTTAATGTTATCCTTTTTATTTTTTTTATTATTCTTAATCTTTTATTTTTATTATTCATCTTATTCTTCTTTTTTTTATTATTCTTATTATTCTTATTCTTCTTATTTTTCTTAGTCTTCTTATTCTTCTTATTCTTCTAATTCTTCTTATTCTTATTATTCTTCTTATTCTTCTTATTCTACGTATTCTTCTTCTTCTTATTCTACGTATTCTTCTTATTAATTTTAATCTTATTATTCATATTATTCTTCTTATTCTACTTATTTTCTTATTCTTTTTATTTTTTTTATTATTATTTTTATTATTATACTATTTCTTATTATTCATATTATTCTTTATATTCTTCTAATTCTTTTAATACTTCTAATTCTTATTCTTTTATTCTTTATATTTTTATTATTTTTATTATTCGTATTATTCTTATTATTCTTATTCTTCTTATTTTTCTATTTCTTCTTATTGTTTTTATTCTTCTTATTTTTATTAATTTTATTATTTTTCTTATTATTCTTATTATTCTTCTAATTCTTTTTATTATTTTTTCTTCTTTTTCTTCTTATTATAAATATTCTTTTTTGATAGTTATTCTTTTTATTCTTGTTTTTTTTTATTCTTTTTATTCTTTTTATTTTTTAATCTTTTTAATCTTTTTATTTTTTTTTTCTTTCTATTCTTTTTTTTTCTTTCTATTCTCTCTATTCTCTCTATTCTCTCTATTCTCTCTATTCTCTCTATTCTCTCTATTCTCTCTATTCTCTCTATTCTCTCTATTCTCTCTATTCTCTCTATTCTCTCTATTCTCTCTATTCTCTCTATTCTCTCTATTCTCTCTATTCTCTCTATTCTCTCTATTCTCTCTATTCTCTCTTTTCTCTCTTTTATCTCTTTTCTCTCTATTCTCTATTCTTTCTTATTCTTCTATTCTTTTTATTATTTCTATTCTTTTATTTTTTTTTATTTTTTTAATCTTTTTATTCTTTTTATTCTTTTTATTCTTTTTATTCTGGTTATTCTTTTTATTCTTTTTATTCTTTTATTCTTTTTATTCTTTTTATTCTTTTTATTTTTTTTTTTTTTATTCTTTTTATTCTTTTTATTCTTTTTATTTTTTTATTCTTTTTATTCTTTTATTATTCTTATTTCTTATTCTTTTATTCTTTTTAATCTTTTTAATCATTTTATTCTTTTTATTCTTTTTATTATTTGTATTCTTTTTATTCTTTTTATTCTTTCTTCTTCTTATTCTTCTTATTCTTCTTATTATTCATATTCTACTTATACTATTTCACTTATTCTTATTATTCTACTAATTCTTAATATTATTCTTATTATACTAATCTATCTTATTCTTCTTATTCTTTGTATTCTTCTCATTCTTTTTTTTCTTTTTATTCTTTTTATCCTTCTTATTCATATTATTCTTCTTATTCTTCTTATTTTATTATTCTTCTTAATCTTATTATTCTTCTAATTCTTCTTATTCTTATAATTCTTCTTATTCTTCTTATTCATCTTATTCATCTAATTATTCTTTTTATTCTTATTATTCTTATTCTTCTTTTTTTCTTTTTCTTCTTATTCTTCTTATTCTTCTTATTCTTCTTATTCTTCTTATTTTTCTTATTCTTCTTATTCTTCTAATTCTTTTATTGTTCTTATTTTTTCTTATTCTTGTTATTCTTTTTATTCTCTTTATTCTTCTTATTCTTCTTAATCATATTATTTTTATTATTCTTATTCTTATTATTCTCATTATTCTTCTTTATCTTCTTATTCTTCTTATTATAGTTATTCTTCTTATTCTTCTTTTTTTTCTTCTTCTTCTTATTCTCTATATTCTTCTTATTCTTTATATTCTAATTCTTATTATTTTTTTTATTCTACTTATTCTTTTTTTTCTTTCTATTCTTATTATTCTTATTCTTATTCTATTCTTATTCTATTCTTATTCTTATTCTTATTCTATTCTTATTCTTATTCTTATTATTCTTTTTCTTCTTATTTTTCTGATTTTTCTTATTTTTCTATTTATTCTTATTTCTTATTTTTCTTATTCTTCTTTTCTCCTTATTCTTCTTATACTTCTTATTCTTATTATTCTTTTAAATCTTCTTATTCTTCTTATTCTTCCAATTCTTCTTATTCCTCTTATTCTTCTTATTCTTCTTATTCATCTTATTCATCTTATTCTTCCTATTTTTCTTATTCTTCTTTTTATTCCTATTCTTCTGATTCTTCTTATTCTTCTTATTCTTCTAATTCTTCTTATTCTTCTTATTCTTCTTATTCTCTTATTCTTCTTATTCTCTTTATTCTTATTATTATTTTTATCCTACTTAATATTATAATTATTTTTATTTTTATTATTCTTCTTATTATTCTTTTACTTCTTATTTTCCTGATTCTTCTTATTTTACTGATTCTTTTTATTCTTCTTATTTTTCTTATTCTTTTATTCTTCTTATTCTTCTTATTCTACTTATTCTTCTTATTCTTCTTATTCTTCTAATTTTTCTTATTCTTCTTATTCTTTTTATTCCTCTTATTCCACTTATTATTCTTATTCTTTTTTTCTTCTTTTTTTTAAGTTTTTTTATTTTTATAATTGTCCTCTCTTTTGGTGAGGAATACCTTTGATACAAGCTAGCGTACACCCCTTTGCCCTTTTACACCCTTATGTTTCAAATAAAAGAAATAAAAAAGTTGGATAATATCTTATTTATTCTAATGTGTCAAATATTAAATTCAAATTTGATCTCCTAGTGAAGAAACTACTTGATATTTCAATCTCTTAGCACTTTATTAACTTTTTGCCTGCATCTACTCTTTAAGCATTCTGTCTGCATGTTTTTTCTATTATCTTAATAAAATGCCTTATGTCTGAGTATCCTTTCTGGTTGTACACTCTGTCTCATAATTTAATCTATCTGGTTCTACATTCTGATTGATATTCTAGAATGATCTTATCTTTAAGAGTTCTGTCTGCTTGATCTTTCTATTTGTTTTCCTACTCTTTAGTACTTGCACAAACCATAAACAAAATCCAAGCAAACCATTCCTATTTAACCTTGTTTCCTGATAGCTTTCTGCAATATTTCTGCTTCAGTAGCATGTCTGCATAGTTTTTGCTGCTACATCTATTTACCTTCCTCACTTTAAGTGTACCTATTTTTCAGAAAAAGCCAGCAACAATATATATCCTTTTCCTTCTTTCCCTTGTGCATCATCTATCACTGTGATAATCACAAGAGAAAAGCATGTAAAATATAAGTTTATAGTGAATTTTCCTGCAATGATTTATCCAACAAAACATGCAATTTCTTCAAACTGATTCAACATCCATAAAGACCATGATACTAAAATAAATATCCCTGCAAAAAGTTTCCTCTTATAGAAAATGATAATCTGCATAATGGTTTATCCCTACAGAAGGTCTTCAAAACTCCATATGTAATAATGGATAATCTTCATTATCCCTGCAGAGAGTCTAATCATTGAGGAAAACAATATGATTTATAACATCTTAAATCTATGTAAAAGTTTATGAAGGCTTACATATTTTAAATTCAATAAAGCTACTCAAAAATATTTTTAAGTGTTACCTTTCCTAAATATAGGATATTTGGTTTCATCTAGTCTAAGTATGCCTCTATATTTTGTAGGCATGTTATGTGTCTCGAAGTCCTGATATCTTATTTTTCAAACTTCCTTAGCTAGCTTATCGACTACTTGATTCACTTCTCAAGATATATGCATTATACTATAGTTTAATTCATGTACTAGTTGAATGATTTCATCTTTATCATTTATTTATTTCCAAGGCAATTTTTGACCTTTAATGATACCTATTAATATTAAAGAATCAGTTTGTATTTGGATGTTCATTTTTTTTTAAATCTTTGCATATTTTTAAACCAAATAAAAGTGCCTGGATTTCAGATTGTATAGGGAGAATTAGCTTCAATTTTTAGGTAAATGCCCAAATCATCTTGCCATCAGAATCTTTTAAAATTCCTTCACCTTTTGCTGCACCTATGTCACTTTTAAAACTATCATCCATATTAAGTTCCCTATAGCCCTCAGAAGGTTTGTTCTAGCATAACCTAGTAAAGCTTATTGATTTGGGCTTTTGATACCTTAAGTGCCACTTATCTATATATTCTTTATTTTCTGAATAATTTATATATTTTAAAGGATAAGCTTCTGAAATGCATTTTAATTATTTTTAAATATATCTTACAATATCTTCGGCATTCATATCAACATTCTCAAATCTACTTTTTTTCTGGCTTTCCAAATATACTATATTATCATCAGTGGGATGGTGTTCTTGAGCCATTTGTGTAAGTACTAAAGATTTGGCCCCCTCATCCATTTAAGAATTCTATATTTGAGTTTTTGATTTTTATACTTTATACACATTTCTTTTTCAAATATTTTTCATATCTTTGAAGCTATACTCTCTTGTGAAAGGAGATGATCTAGAGTTCTATACCCGTATTGCATTAGCTACATCTAGAGGCTAGGTTTATGCCTTTTTTTTTGTAAGTAAATTATCTATTGGAATGATATTAGATAAATCTTTCCATAAAATTAATTATATTTTAGGTTGGTATTGTTATTCTAACACCATTCAATAAATCTTGAGTAAGCTTTATATTTCTAACCAGATTCTTGGCCGATTTTAAAGAAATAAGCCTTCTTCATTTAATTTCCATTTCCAACCATATTTAGTAAGTATAGAGTGGTTATCTACCACTTCTATTTGTTTATAGTTTGTTTACAAATTTGAGATTCATTATAAATCTTTTTTATCCTGTTAGTATCATTATTTGTTAGGTATTTGCTCTCATAAATGATGCCCAAAAATTATTATTCTCTTTTATTCTCCACCATCTTTTACGAACCCATGCTTAGCTATCTTTCAAGCCTAGTGAACCCCTAGACCTGCCTCTTCCCTTTTGCAGAGGTCTTTCCATTTAATAGAATGAAAATTTAGTTTTCCATTTTTTCCCCTAGAAGAAATTGGCCAATTCCCCCTCTATTTTTTTTAAAAAAAGTTAGCCGTTGCATAACCATTAGATTGTGCATTAGTATGCTTCGAAGAACATGTGTTATGAGGGTAATTCTTCTACTCATTTTTTAATATCTTAGCTTTCCAACATGTAATTTTATGCCTAAGTTTAGTCAGTATGAAATCCAATGCTCTGATTTAAATCTACCTTCATATAATGGACAACCCAAATAAATGAGAGCTCCTTTATATGGGAGAAGCTTGTGGTCTCTTTTAACCTATGTACTAGACTAGGAGGGGATTTCTTTGATATTTTAAATTGACATTTATTTTTATTTAATACTAGATCCATTTCATCTTTCATAATTTGAAAATTTTTCATTAAATTCTTTATTGATTTATTATTTTCATTGGTGAATAAGATTATATCATCAGCATATGCTAGACAACTAATTCGAAAAGTGTTTCTATATTTTTTAAACGTATAAATGTCTCCTTTATATATTTTGGTTTTCAAGTTCAATATAAATAATTCCAAGTAAATATTAAAGAGAGCAGGTGAAAGGGGATCTCCTTGTCTTAACCCTCAAGTGGGTTTAAACTTTTTCCCCTTTTCCCTATTTATAATATTCTTAAACCAAGTACTAGAGATACATCTAAATATTAGATCTATCCATGTTTTGTAAAGCCCATTTTTCTCATGGTAAAGCATAAAACCTACCAATTTACTCAATCAATGGCTTTCGAAGGTCTAATTTCAAAATTACATTTTGCCCTCTACATTTAGAGGATAGCTCTTTCACGAGCGCTTTGGCCAGACATATATTTTCCATGATCAATATTTCTTCATAAATCCTGATTGTTCAATAGAAATGATCTTAGGAAGAATAAGTCCTAGTCTATATTGCAACAATTTTGCTAGGATTTTATATATGGAATTGCATAGGCTGATGGGTCTGTAGTCCTCTCCTTTTTGGGGGTTTTCCTATTTAGGAATAAGGAATATGTGAGTTAGTGCCCACATTTTATTAATTTCTGCACCACAGAAAAACCAATGTATGACATGAATAATCACATGTTTGATAATATCCCAACAAGCTTGAAAAAACATGAAATTCCAGCTGTTTGGTCCGGCCATGATTTCCTTATCCAAACTATGAATTATGTTTTTGATTTCTTCTTCTTCCATATATTGCATTAACTTATTATTATCTTCCTCGTTAATTTTTTTTCTTTATGTTTTGTAGTAATATATCTCCTTTCAGCCTATTATTATCAGATAGAAGTGATTTGTATATGCCTTCAAGGTTATCTTTGATTTCTGCCTTATTTTCTATCCATATTCCTTCATTATTTTTATACCATTTATCTTGTGTTTTTGAATCTTTAATTTGGAAGCTAGCTGAAAAAATTTCGTATTTTGATCTCCGTTTTTTAACCATTTTAATTTCGCTCTATGTTTCCAGAAGATTTCTTCCATGTTAAGTATTAGTTTTAGTTCTCCTTGTGCCTTATTAAGCATACTAAGATTACTTATAGTATGATTTCTATCATATTCTTGTTCTAGATTATCAATTTTATGTTCTACTTCTATAATATTTTTATTAATATCTCCAAATTTATTTGTATTCCAGTTTATTAAACATGTTTTTAACCTATTTAGTTTAGCAGTGAGGATATTATTTGGATTGCATATTGTTGGTTGCATTCAAGAATCTCTCACTATATTTGGAAATCTTTGTGTAAGCACCACATCTTCTGAAAGTTAAAAGTGGAATTTTTATAATCTATCTTTTGAAGGGACATAAGAATAGGGAAATTGTCTGAACAGGTTTTATTCAGATGCTTGACCCCTATATTCCCAAAGGAATCAAGCCATTTAGCATTGTAAAGGACTTTATCTAGTCTAGACCAAATAGCCCTTTTTTTGCAATTATTAGTCCATGTGAAAGCTGAGCATAAAAAATTCGCTTCCAGTAAATTGCATCTAGCGATTACATCATTAAAGATGCCACTAGCTTGTAGGTTTATAGGTTTCCCTTCTTTTTTTTTCTGACACATTTCTAATAGTATTAAAATCCACTCCTATTATACAGAGTGTGTTTTTGAAAGTTATATCCTCCATAATTTTCCAGAATTCTATTTTTTTTCATTAATTACTAGCATAGACTATTAATATAATAACTTGCTTATTATTATTTAAACTAAGGTTTATTTAATTTTTCATGATTTTCAATGTTAATGATATTCAAATAATCTTTCCACATCACCCATATTTTACTATTATTATTAGAAAAGGGATTCGTAAAACCTAATTTATTCTTATAATATTCAAATAACTTTTTACTACCATTGGTTACTCTAGCATTAATAATGTGAATTTATTTTTATTGTCAATTTTCTTAGCCTATTTAAGGATGGGGAATTCGATATTCCCTGAATATTCCATAATAAATATCTAAACATTATTTGAATATTTTAGTTGAGCTCTTGTTTTACACTTTATTTTATGGGGTTTTATTTAGATGTTTTTTTATTGTTTATTGTTTTTTTTTGTAAGATCAGGGCTCTGAGAAGATTCATTTGTTATCACCTTGTCAAAAATGAGCAATTATAAATTTATCATTTTCAAATCCTCTAAGGCCCACTCTCTAATAAAAATTTCTGTTACTTTATTTCAATACCTATCATCTTTTGATTGCATATAATTTTATTCCGAGGTTTTTAAAATATCATTGAAAATTTTAACAGAATCTTCAAACCCTGCTTTAGATCCAAAAAACCATCCATCTGTGTCTCTATATTTTGTTTATTTTTGGTTTCCTGGTTCTAATAACCAACTCTTTAAATTTATTCATTATAATCCTAATTCTTTTTGAATCTGTGTTGTTTCCCTCTTGGGTAGAATTATTCATATTCATTTCTATTAAAGAGTTTCTAGTTTGTGTTAATAGTGAAGGAGAATCTGATGAAGGAGGAAGAGTTTCTGTTAGATTTTTTAAAAGTTACATATAAGTTTGGACTCTGTTCTCCTCATTGGATTGCTTATTTATGGGGCTATAAGCCCATTTCTCTTGTTTTCTACGAAGGAATTCACCTTCCTTCACTCTAGAATTAGTCATGCAGACCTCATTTGAGTAACCTCTTTTTTTGCATTGATTATAGTAGCTCAGAAGATTCTCAGAAATGATAGGCTGCCAATAACCCATCTCTTAATTCTGCCCAATCCATATACTTTGTGGGATAGAAGAGTTTAAGTTTACTTCGATGTATACCCTAACCACACATGGCCTTGAAAGGGTAACAATAGTCCCATCCATTAGTAAAGGATTACCAATAAGCTTAGAAATGGAGAAAAGGGACATTTGATTAAAGAGATGTATGGGAAGTTGGGGAAGGAGAAACCATACTGGAGTGAGAGTGCTTTCTTCCATTGTGTTAAAATCAACCGACAATTTGAAGGTACTCATAGGGTATCCATTGATTTTCCAGTTATCCTTTAGCCATAGGCAAAGATAGTCCTCTTCAATGAAGAGTTGCAACATAATGTGCTTTTTATCGATACATCCAACTCTGATGAAACCTTTCAGCTTTAAAGAAGAGAAGAAGCCTGTTATCTCATCAATTCATAGCCACTAGTGGGAGAACATTCCAATAATTATAAATTTGTGAATTTCTGAGAGGCTTGTGATTTCTTCGACAGAGAAGAAGATTGGGGGTTTGCCATTTTAATTCGCAAAGAGCTTAATAGGGGGCACGGTTAATTGATGAGAAATGAAAAATGATTTCTTATGGGCAAGAGAATTAATTTCTTTCATTTTCAGCTTGAAATCACCATTTTGTTCCCAAATCGAAGCTTTCTCTCTCTAGAGCTTAGAGCCGTAGGTAACAAATATTGAAAAAATTAATTATACTTTTTATTCTTCTTATTCTTCTTATTGTCCTTTTTGTTCTTATTTTTATTATTTTTATTATTCTTCTTTTTTTCTTATTTTTCTTATCTTCTTATTTTTTTATTCTTATTATACTTCTAATTTTCATATTCTTCTTTTTTTATTCTTATTATTCTACATATCCTTATTAGTCTTCTTATTCTTCTTTTCTTTTCTAATTCTACTTATTTTTCATATTCTTCTTATTCTTTTTATTATTCTCATTCTTATTATTCTTATTATTTTTATCTTTATTCTATTTATTTTTATAATTATTCTTATTATTCTTATTCTTTTTTTTATGATTCATCTTATTCTATTTATTCTTCTTATTATTTTTATTCTTCTTATTATTATTTTCTTCTTATTTTTTTATTATTCATATTCATCCATATTCTTCTCATTCTTCTAATTCTTCTATTTTTCTAATTTTTTTTAATTTATTATTATTCTTTTCTCATTATTCTTCTTAACTATTTTTTTATTCTTCATATTCTTCTTATTCATTTTATTCTTCTTTCTCTTCTTATTTTATATATTTTTCTTATTCTTCTTATTCTTATTATTCTACTTATTCTTCTTCTTTTTTCTGATTCTTTTTATTCTTATTATTATACTTATTTTAATTATTATTCTTATTCTTCTTTTTTTGCTTTTCTTTTTCTTCTTAATCTACTTATTATCTTATTCTTCTTATTCTTTTTATATTTAATATTCTTATTATTCTTCTGATTCTCTTTATTCTAATTATTCATATTATTCTACTTTTTCTTATAATTTATTTTATTCTTCTTATTGTTCTTATTCTTCTTATATTTGTTATTTATATTATTCTTTTTATTCTTCTTATACTATTTATTCTATTTATTCTTTTTATTCATCTTATTCGAATTATTCAATTTATTTTTGTTATTCTTATTATTCGACTTATTATTATTATTATTCTTTTTATGCTAATTCTTCCTATTCTTCTTATTTTCTTATTATTCTTTTTTTCTTATTCTTCTTATTCTCCTTGTTCTCCTTTTTCTTTTGATTTTTCTTATTCTATTATTCTTCTCATTCTTTTTATTCTTCTTATTCTTCTATTTCTTTTATTCTTTTTATTCTTTTCATTCTTTTTATTCTTCTTATTCTTCTTATTCTTCGTATTCTTTTATTCTTAGTATTCTCTTATTCTTCTTATTCTTTATTTTCTTCTTATTTTCTAATTTTTCTTATTCTTCTAATTCTTATTATCATTCTTATTCTTCAAATTCTTATTATTCGACTTATTTTTATTATTATTCTTGTTTTCTTATTCTTTTTAATCTTATTATTATTTTTTTATTTTAATTCTTATTCTTATTATTTTATTCTTATTATTATTGTGATTCTTCTTAATGTTGTTATTATTCTAATTCTTGTTATTCTTTTTATTCTTTTTAGACTTTTATTCTTGTTATTCTTCTTATTCTTCTTATTCTTCTTATTTTTCTTAATTTTATTATTCTTCTTATTCTTCTTATTCTTTTTATTCTTCTTTTTATTCTCTTTTTATTCTTAATCTTATTATTTTTCTTATTATAGTTATTCTTCTTATTGTTCTTATTATAGTTATTCTTCATTTTGTTCTATTCTTCTTATTCTTTTTATTCTTGTTATTCTTGTTATTCTTTTATTCTTCTTATTCTTTTTATTCTTCTTATTTTCTTATTCTTATTATTCTCTTATTCTTCATATTCTTCAAATATATCTAATTCTTCTTATTCTTATCATTCTTCTTATTCTTATTATTCTTACTTATTCTTATTATTATTCATATTCTTCTTTTTTTATTCGTCATATTCTTCTATTTGTCTTATTTTTCTGATTCTTCTTATTCTTCTTTTATTCATATTCATGTCATCTTTTTATTCCTATTTATCTTCTTATTCTTTTTATTATTATTATTCTTCTTAATCTTATTATTCTTATTATTCTTCTTATTTTTTTAATCTCCTTATTATTCTTATTATAGTTAAATCTTCTTATTCGTCTTTTTCTTTTTAATCTTGTAATTCATCTATGTGTTCTTATCCTACTTATTAATATAATTCTTCTTATTCTTCTTATTCTTCACATCATGCTTATATTATAATTTTTATTAATCTTCTTATTGTTATTATTCTCTAATTCTTTTAATTCTTTTAATTCTTTTAATTCTTCTTATTTTTATTTTATTTTTATTCTTCTTATTCTTATTATTATTCTAATTCTTCTTATTCTTTTTATTCTTCATATTCTTTTTTTCTTCTTATTTCTTATTCTTTTTTCTTTTTCCTAATTCTTATTCTTATTATTCTATTTATTTTTTTAATTCTTATTTTTCTTTTTATTCTTCGTATTTTTATGATTCTTTCATATTCTATTTATTCTTCTCATTCATCTTATTCTTTTTAAAATTTATTCTTCTTTTTATTTTATTTCTTATTAAACCTTTTCATCTTATTCTTCTTATTCTTATTATTCTTCTTATTCTCCTTATTTTTCTAATACTTTTTATTATTCTAAGTCTTCTTTTTCATTTTATTCTTCTAAGTATTTATATCGTTTAATTCTTCTTATTCTGCTTATTCTTCTTATTATGCTTATTCTTTTTATTCTTCTCTATTCTTCTATTCTTCCTTTTCTTCATATTATTCTTATTATTCTTTTTCTTCTTATTCTTATTATTTTTATTCTTCTCATTCTTATTCTTCTTTTTCTTCTTTTCCTTCTTATTCTTCTTATTCTTCTAATTTTTTTTATTCTTCTTATTCTTCTTATTCTTTTATTCTTGTTATTCTTCAAAATAATTTTATTCTTTAATTCATCTTATTCATCTTATTTTCTTATTATATTTATTTATTTTATTTTTCTTATTCTACTTATTCTTCTTATTCTAATTATTCTTCTTATTTTTATTATTCTACTTTTTCTTATTATTCTACTTATTCTTATTCTTATTCATATTCTTCGTATTTTTTTTCTTTATATTTTCTTATTTATCTTATTTTTCTAATTATTCTTATTCCTCTTTTTTATTCTTATTCATGTTATTCTTTTATTATCTTTATCTTCTTATTCTTTTTATTCTATATTATTCTTAATTTTATTATTCTTTTATTCTTCTTATTCTAATAATTTTTCTTAATCGTCTTATTCTTTTTAATCTTCTTATTCTTTTTTATCTTCTCATTGTTCTTATATAGTTAATCCTTATTGTTCTTTTTCTTTTTATCTTCTTTTTATTTTTTTTCTAATTATTCTAATTCTTCTTATCCTACTTATTATTATAATTCTTTTATTCTTATATTCTTCTTATCCTTCCTATTATTATAATTCTTATTATTTTATTTATTCTTCTTATTCTTCTAATTCTTCTTATTTTTATTTTATCTTATTCTTCTTAATTTTATATTCTTCTTATTTTTCTTATTCTTATATTATTCTAATTCTTCTTTTTCTTCTTATACTTTTTATTCTTTTTTTTCATCTTATTCTTCTTATTCTTATTATTCTACTTTTTTTATTCTTATTTTTTTTATTCTTCATATTTTTCTGATTCTTCATTTTTTTTATTATTCTTATTATTCTTCTCATTCTTCTTATTCTTTTTATTTTTCTTAATCTTCTTAATTCTTATTCTTTTTAAAATTTTTATTCTCTTATTTATTTTATTCTTTTTATTAAACCTTTTCTTCTTATTCTTTTTATTTTATTATTCTTCTTATTCTTCATATTCCTCTTATTATTCTAATTCTTATTATTATTCTAAGTTTTCTAAGTCTTCATTTTTTTTATTCTCTTATTCTTCTAAGTCTTCTATATCTTTAATTCTTCTTATTCTGCTTATTCTTTTAATCTGCTTATTCTTCTTATTCTTCTATTATTATTATTATTATTATTCATCCATTTCTTCTTATTATTCTTATTATTCCTTTTCTTTTATTCTTATTATTTTTGTATTCTTCTTATTCTTTTCTTCTTCCTCTTTTTCTTCTTCTTCTTATTCTTCCTTTTCTTCTTATTCTTCTTATTCTTTTTATTCTTTTATTCTTTTATTCTTTTATTCTTTCTTATTCTTATTATTCTTCTTATTCTTTTATTCTTCTTATTATTCTAATTCATTTTATTCTTTGTATGTCATCTTATTCTTCTTATTATTCTTATTCTTCTTTATATTCTTCTTAATCATATTATTTTATTCTTCGTATACTACTTATTTTCTTATTCTTATTATTCTACTTATTTTTATTATTCTTCTTTTGATTTTATTCTTCTTATTTTTCTAATTCTTTATTATTATTATTATTATTATTATTATTCTTATTCTTCTTATTCTCTTTTTCTTGTAATTCATCGTATTTTTTTATTCTTTTTATTATTGTTATCTCTTATTCTTCTTATTCTTCTTTGTTCTTTTTATTCATATTTTTCTGTCTAAGTCTTCTAATTCTTTTATTCTTCTTACTCTTCTTATTCTTCTTATATTCTTATTTTTTCTTATTTCTTATTTTATTTTTATTCTTATTTTTCTTATTATTTTTATTATTTTTATTATTCTTCTTATTCTTATTTTTCTTATTATTCTTATTCTTCATATTCTTCTTTATTCTTCTTATTTTTTATTATTCTTATTATTCTTATTCTTCTTATTCTTCTTATTCTTTAATTTCTTCTTATTCTTTTTATTCTTCATAATTTTATTACTTATTATTATTATTATTATTTTTTTTTTTCTTCTTATTCTTATTATTCTTTTTTTTTATTCTTTTTTATTATTCTATTTATTCTATTATTCTTCTTTTTTTTTTGAAAGTTTGTTTATTATTATAATAACCCTCTCTTTCGATAGAGGAATACCATTATTACAAAACTACATACTATGCTTTACCCTATTACACCCCTATCTTAAATTTCAAGTTCTTTTATTTTTATTATTTTCTTAATCTTTTAATTCTTCTTATTCTTCTAATTCTACTTATTATTTTAATTTTTATTTTTCTTATTATTTTTCTTATTCTCTTTTTTTTTTTTGAATAATTTGCTTTATAATTATAACCCTCTCTTTTGTCGGGGGAATACCATTTTATACACATATATACTACCCTTTCCCCTCTTACACCCTTTTAAAATTACAAAATAAAATTAACATAATCTATAGTGGATTCTTCACTATGTGGGCTCTCTATATTTGTCTATGCTTTATGTTGCTTCTTAGTGCTTGCCGTTCTATGTCCATTTCCTTTGTCTACTTATGCCCTCCTTTTGAAGTTGCACCTACTACGTTTTCTTGTCTTGGTTTTTGCCCTTATGGGCTCCTTCCTATCATTATGTTCTCTCGGTTCCTTGACTTTTGGACGCCGCTTCCTTCAGTAGCAGATACACATACAGACATTTGGCAGAAACATTGACACTAGCACATACAAATGCAAACAAAAACATACAAACCCTTGACAGTCAACCCAATCAAAATTAATTGACACTAGCAATCTCACTTCATAAAATAAAATTTCTCTCTCTTTATGGACATCTTGAGCCTTCATTGTTTTTTCCCCATAAGCCTTTCTGCATCCTTTTTTCTGGAAAACTTTCAAATATGAATTTCAGAAGAAACTTACTGTATATTTATCCTCTATTCTGACCCTTCCCTTCTCTTAACACAATTATCAAATTGATCACACAAGAATTAAATCCAGACAATATCCAGAGAATAGACATCATATTCTGCCCTTATACTTAAAAATTTCTACCCTTGTTCGAACAACACCCTTTTTGAAAAGCTACTTGCCTCCTCTTGTCTCTTCTGCCTCTCCTCCCTTAAACCCAATAAATACCTTTTGTCTCTTCTTATTCTTCTTATTCTACTTATTCTTTTATTTTTATTATACTTTTTATTCTACTTATACTTATTATACTTATTATTCTTATTATTCTTCTTATTCTTCTTATTCTGTTTATTATTATTATTATTATTATTCTTCTTCTTATTCTTCTTATTTTCTTATTTTTCTGATTCTTCTTATTCTTCTTATTTTCTTATTCTTCTTTTTCTTTTTATTATATTTATTTTCTTATTCTTCTATAAGATTTTATTCTTCTTATTTTCTTATTTTTCTGATTCTTCTTATTCTTCTTATTTTCTTATTCTTCTTTTTCTTTTTATTATTTTTATTTTCTTATTCTTCTATAATATTTTATTCTTTTTATTCATCGTATTCTTCTTATTCATCGTATTGTTCTTATTCATCATATTCTTCTAATTCATTGTATTCTTCTTATTCATCATATTCTTCTTATTCTTCCTAATCTTCTTTTTCTTCTTATTATTCTTATTATTCTTATTATTCTTATTATTCTTATTATTCTTATTCTTCTTATTCTTCTTATTCTTATTATTCTTCATATTCTTCTTATACTTCTTATTCTTCTTATTCTTATTATTCTACTTATTTTTATTATTCTTCTTTTTCTTCTTATTTTTCTGATTCTTCTTATTCTTCTTATTCTTATTATTCTTCTTATTCTTCTTATTCTTCTTAATCTTCTTAATCTTCTTATTCTTCTTATTCTTCTATTTCTTCTTATTCTTCTTATTCTTTTTATTCTTTTATTCTTCTTATTCTTTTTATTCTTTTTATTCTTTTTTTTCTTATTCTTCTTATTCTTTTAATTCTTCTTATTTTTCTTATTTTTCTTATTTTTCTTATTTTCTTATTCTTCTAAGTCTTTTATGTCTTCTAATTCTTCTTATTGTTATTATTTTTTTTATTTCTATTATTATTCTTAATCTTCTTATTCTTATTATTTTTATTATTAATCTTATTCTTCTTATTCTTCTTATTCTTTATTTCTTCTTATTCTTCTTATTCTTTTTTTTCTTCCTTATTCTTCTTATTTTTATTATTTTACTTATTCTTCTTATTCTTATTATTCTTCTATTTCTTCTTATTCTTTTTATTTTTCTTATTTTTATTATTCTTATAATTCTTATAATTCGTCTTATTGTTCTTATTCTTCATATTCTTTTTTATTCTTCTTATTCTTGTTAATATACTTATTCTTCGTATTCTTCTTATTCTTATTATTATACTTATTTCCATGATTCTTCTTATTCTTCTTATTGTTCTTATTGTTCTTATACATTCTTAATATTGTTATTCTTATTATTCTTGTTTTTATTCTTATTATTATTCTTATTATTCTTATTATTTTTATTCTGTTATTCCTGTAATTCTCCTTATTCTTCTTTGTTTTCATATTCTTCATTTCCTTATCATTCTTTTTATTTTCTTAATTTTCTCATTCTTCTTTTTTCTTCTTATTTTTTTTATTCTTCTTATTCTTCTAATTCTTCTTATCCTACTTTTCTTTTTATTCTTCTTATTCTTCTTATTCTTATTTTTCTACTTATTCTTCTTATTCTTCTTATTCTTCTTATTCTTCTTATTCTTTTTATTCTTCTTTTTCTTCTTATTCATATTTTTCTACTTATTCTTATTATTCCATTTTATTCTTATTAATCTTCTTAATCTTCTTTTTTTAAGGTTTGTTTTATTAATGCATCCCCCACTATTGGCAAAGGAATACCATTTTTCCAAACTAGCTCATGCTACCCTTCCCCCTTATTACAACCGTACCCATCCCCTAATTTGAAAAAGTATGAAAAAATTTAGCTTGATTTAAATAAAACAAATATTTCTTAGCCACGGGATTTCTCCATATTAGGTACACATGTCTTCCCTTGAATCCATATGTCCTTCCATCATCTGTTTAGTTCATATTTAATCCTTAAATCATTCTTTCCTTAGCTTTCCTCTAGCTTTACAGATCACCTCAATATCAAAGCTTTACTTGACTCCACAAACTCTCTTAGTAAGCTACCCGACTAATCAGCCAACCTATTTCCGTAAAGCTCCTCCTGCAAAACACAATAATACCAAGCATATTAATTCCACCCCCCCGCCCGCCCATTTTCTCTTCTTTTCTTTTACAACTATCCAAAAATAGAAGAAAGATAGAAACCACATTCTTTCACAATGTAAATACACTGCTTTTATTCTATTTTCATGCCCTGCTATGACTGTAGAGATAGTTATCTCTCCCTCCTCTCTTCATATCCATTCTCCAACATGATTCTTATCTTTAGTTTAGCTTCCGCTGCCAGGTGACTTACCTAAAAAATAATGTAACAGTGTTGCATTCCAACATCACAACCATAGGTCCCCAATTTCCCCATAAACTCTGCATATAGGCCAAGCCTTTTTCCTCCTTCTGAGGCCTTCCCTATTTCTTGGTTAATTCTGAGGCTATTCTTTGCACCATTTATTCTTGTAGCTATGCATCCATCTGCCTCCTTTCATTGTTTTTTTTTCCTTTTCATTAAGTTCATCTTGTGCCTCTATTTGTTTACGTACATACAAAACAATACAGAAACTATACTCCTACCGCCCATTCCCCCCATATGTATTACCACCTAACCTTAACCCTACAATCTATATGAAATTCATAATAGTAATAATACTAATCAACTCCTAACCGTATGTACATCCCATAGGACCTGGATGGACCATGGATGCGATTACCTTTATTCTTTAACCCTTCTTACATACGAGTAGCCTATCCTATTAAATGTGCTAGGCCTTTTATTTTATTCAGAATGTCTTTAGAAACCATTCTTTCTATCCATTTTAAAACCCTCCTCTGCTAACTTATCAGCAACTGTGTTTGTTTCTCTGTATATATGTACTATGGTGTAGTTTAATTCTTTAAAATATTTCTAATATTATCTACTTCTACCTCATACGTCCCTAAGTCAAGTTTTTTGTACCAAGCTTACCAGTAAGCTTGAATCTAATTGATCTTGAATGTTATACATATGTACAATTTTTATAGAATCTAAGCACTTGCTGCATAAAAAATATTCTATGTGTAGTGCTGAGTCTGCCTTACCTCTCATAAAAAAAGCATTATTATTCTACCTTCTCCTCTCTCAGTATCTCCTCCATCTCTAAATACCCATTTCTCAATTGAAAGTACCATCCGTGTTCAGGATGGTTATGCCTATGGAGCCGTGTTTGATTAAACTATTTTAATGCCTTGAATTTTAACTTTTTTATTTTTAAATCCAATGTCTTTTCCTTGTTTTGATCTATTTCTAATTTCCTAATCTTAACTAGATATGTCTCCTATAGTCGTTCAATTTCTCTCTTCATCTCTACCAAGATATCTTTAGCTTTCATTTGAATTCCCTCAGATCTAGTCTTATTCCATGCCTTCCATATACACCAAATTACTATATGAGGCACATTCTTCCTAATCCACTTTGCTACACTATTCAACTTTTCTTTTCTTACTCCATTTTAATAATCTATCCTTTAATAGCTCCTGACTTGTTTTTAATCCATGCATCTTTCTCCAAGAGCTTCCAGACTTCCAATGCTACTTTCTTGTAGACAGCAAATGATTTATGGTTTTAGTTGTTTAAGCACAACATTCACATCATGAAAGCCAACACTATTCCTTTCAATTGTATCCTTTCATCCACTAGCAATGCCTTTTTTATAGCTTTCCACATAAATATTTTATCTTGAAGACAACATAAAAGATTTTTATTTTATACCCACTATGTTCATCTACTGTATCTCACTAAAATCTTCGCACTTTTGAGTGTAAAGGTTCCCTTGAGGATTTAAAGTCCATTTCACCATTCGTACTTTGTTTTGAATTAGTATCTACTAATATTATTTTGTTTAGGACATTGTTTCACATTGTTCAATGCCTTTTTAGTAACCCTAAAATTTCATTTTACCTTGGTCATATTTTCCCTTCATGAATTTTGCCCATATACCTTTATTACTTTTAAGTCTCCATAAATTTTATAGGCCCAGCTTGGACATGTCCTTTAGGGCTGGTAAAAGCCCAAGCCTGCTTCCTCCTTGGGAGTAACATATATTTTCACATTTTATCCAGTGTGTCTTTGGTTTCCCATTCCTCTTTCCTTCATAAAAAAATTTTCCATCTATTTTTCTAACATTCTTATCACCTTTTTGGTGGTTTTAGTATGTGAATTACAAACTTTGAAGCACATGAGCTATCAACATAGTTCTCCCTGCTATATTCAGTAGCTCTTCTTTACAGCCCACTATCATTGTTCTCATTTTTCCACCATGAAATCCTAGGTATTCTTCTTTCAGTCTCCCTTCCAAAAATTAGGCAACCTAGATACGTTAGTGCCCATATCATTTGCGAAAATAGTATAATTCTTTTAATCTTCTGAGCCAACCTTTCTAGGGCTTTCCCTTTAATTAAAAAACTGACATTTGCTTTTATTTAGGACTTGCCCTATTTCCTTCTCTAATGTCTGGAATAGCTCCATCATATTTCTCATTAAATTTTTACTCACTTAGTAAGGCATTATCACATCATACGCATAAGCCAAGCTACTTGCCACCGGGGTATTACTTGGTTGTTTATAAGATAATATTTTTTTCCATTTCTTTTTCTCTTTAAACATTCAAAATTAAAAATTCCAAATATATATTAAATAGCAATGGGGAGATGGGGGTTCCTTTTGAATAAGCCCTCTTGCTAGAATAAATTCTTTGCATATTTGCCCATTTATGATAATTTTAATCGATGGACATGATATGCATCTATATATCCATATCTATCCAAAATTATAAGAAGCCCATTCTCTTCATCACATAACATAAATATTCCATTCCACATGATCAAACACTTTTGATAGGTCTAGTTTCAATACCATGTTATGCCCTCAAACTATAGCTCCAATCTTTCTTCATTTTTGAGGCTAATATATCTTTTCCAGCATTAGCATATTTTGATAAAGGTTGTTTGCTCTAGAAAAATAATATTAGGTAGGAATTCACTCAATCTACTTTGCAACAATTTAGCCAATATCGTATTATTGAATTACAAAAGCTTATATGCCTAAAATTTTCACATCTTTGTGGGTTTCTCTATTTTCTGAATCAAGATATTGAATAAACTAGCCCAGGTTTTAGTTATCTCCGCCCCTGCAAATATTAATGAGATGACTATAACCAAATCTTTTTTAATTATACTCTAGCATATTGAAAGAAATCATTGTTCCATCAATCTGGACCTACTACACTTTTACCTCTTCCTCATCTGGATCCTTAGCAAGTCTATTATTTACATTTTTTATTCCCTTATTGGCAGCTTATGTCTTTCTAGGCTTAAGCCCAATAATTTGATGACTGCCATGACATCCTCCCTCATATACTTCTCACACTTTGTAATAGTTATAGCTAAGTCATCTTATAACTTAATTGGAACCTATTCCTTGGTATTTGAAAATAGTCGACAACTCTTTGAATCTGATTCCAAATTATCAAGGAGATCATCCTTTGACCAATTATAATTATCTATAATTTGTTTGATTTTTTGTCCGACACCCTCTTTTTCTATGCTTCATCTTATTTCTCCCTAAAAACTCAAATTCCTGCCCAAACTATGTGGGAAGAATCAGCTATACTCCTTATTTTTCAGATTCCTTCTCTAATGAGACGATATTCCCCCATTGTGCTCATTTCTCCTAGCTTCCTGCCCTCCATTGTTTGCTCTCCATTGAGTGAAGAGTCTTCCTCGATATGTTAGTCCCCTACTTAGAAGTTAATTACTAATTCCATCCCTTTCCTAACCACATTTTCACCTTCACTATTCAGTGACTATTGCTCACCATTTCGACCCTTATTCTGTTACCCCCTACCCCAATAGAATGGTATTCTACTTCTCCTTGGGATAACCCGGCCCAATCCTTACCAATTACCCTTACTGTCAGTAGCTCCTTTCTAACCAATTTTTTTTCTCAAGCCACCTCCTATTCAGCTTGCCCTTTTCGAGCCTCTATGGCCACCTCCTATCCAGCTTGCCCTTTCTTCTTATTCTTCTTATTCTTCTTATTCTACTTATTCTTCTTATTCTTCTTATTCATCTTATTCTTCTTAATCTTCTTATTTTTCTTATTCTTCTTATTCATTTTTTTCTTCTTATTCATCATATTCTTTTTTTTCCTCTTATAATTTATATTCTTCTTTTTCTTGTCATTCTTATTATTCTTCTTATTTTTATTATTCTTCTTATTGTTCTTATTCTTCTTATTCTTTTTTATTTTTATAATTATTCTTAGTCTTCTAATTATACTTATTCTTCTTATTCTCTTATTTTTCTTATTCTTCTTATTCTTCTTATTCTTCTTATTCTTCTTATTTTCTTATTCTACTATTCTTCTTATTCTTTATATACTTCTTATTTTTCTTATGCTTAATAATTTTTTATTCTATTATTCTTCTTATTCTTCATATTCTTATTCACCTTATTCTTCTTATTTTTCATATCCTTCTTATTCTTCTTATTTTTCTTATTCTTCTTATTCTTCTTATTCTTCTTATTCTTATTATTCTTATTATTCTTCGTATTTATATTTTTCTTTTATTCTTCTTTTCTTATTATTCTTTATATACTACTTATTTTTTTTTCTGATATTTTTTTTATTTTTATTTTTCTTCTTATTCTTGTTTTTCTTCTTATTCTTCTTAATAATAATAATCAATAATATAATATTATTATTATTATTATTCTACTTACTCTTATTATTCTTTTTTTTTCTTATTCTATTAATTCTTATTATTCTCCTTGATATTCTTAATATTCATTTTATTATTATTTTTCATATTCTTATAATTCTTCTAATACTTTTTATTCATCTTATACTTTTAGTTATTCTTATTCATCTTATTTTTCTTATTTTTCTTATTCTTCTTATTGTTCTTATTCTTCTTTTTCTAATTATTCTTCATATTTTTCATATTTTTCATATTTTTCATATTTTTCATATTCTAATTATTCTACTAATTCTTCATATTCTTACTATTCTAGTTAATCATCTTATTCTAATTATTTTTCTTATTCTTCTTATTCTTATTTTTCTTATTATCTTCTTTGTTTTTTTCTTTTTATTTTTTTTATTCTTTCTAATCTTGTTATCCCTTATTCTTTTATTATAATTATTCTATTTATTATTTTTCAATGTTTTTTTCTTCTTATTCTTTTTATTGTTCTAATTATTTTTATTCTTTATATTCTTCTTATTCTTTTTTTTTATTCTTTTTGAGTTATTCTTGTTATTCTTATTTTTTTTAATCTTCTTATTTTTATTTTTATTGATATACTTCTTATTCTTCTTATTCAACTTATTATTTTTATTTATCTTATTCTTCATATTTTTCTGATCTTCTTATTCTTCTTATTCTTCTTTTTCTTTCTTATTCTTATTATTCTTCTTATTCTTATTATTCTTCTTATTCTTCTTATTCTTCCTATTCTTATTATTCTTCTTATTCTTCTTATTATTCTAACTCTTCTTATTCTTCATATTCTTCTTATCCTTCTTATTCTTCTTATTGTTCTTATTCTTCATATTCTTCTACTCTTCTTATTCTCCTTATGCTTCTTATTTTTCTTAATCTTCATATTCTTCTTCTTCTTTTTATTCTTCTTATTATTCTTTCTCTTCTTATTCTTCTTATTATTCTTATTCTTTTTTTTCTTCATATTCTTCTTATTCTTTTTATTCTTTATATTCTTCTTCTTATTCTGTTTATTCTTCCTATTTTTCTTATTCTTCTTATTATACTTAATCTTTTTTATTATTCTTATTCTTATTCTTATTCTTATTCTTCTTACTCTTCTTCTTATTACTTTTATTCTTATTTTACTTACTCTTCTTATTTTATTTATTCTTCTTATTCTCCATATTATTCTTATTCTTCATATTATTATTATTTTTCAAATTCTTTAATTTCTTCTTATTCTTCTTATCCTTGATATTCTTCTCATTCTTCTTATTCTTCTTATTCTTTGTATACTTCATATTCTTCTTAATCTTCTTATTCTTCTTATTCTTTTTATTATTTTAATTCTAATTAATCTTTTTATTCTTCTTATTCTTCTTATTCTTCTTATTCTTCTTATTCTTCTTCTTATTATTCTTATTCTTCTTATTTTCTTATTCTTCCTATTCTTTTTAATCTTTTTATTATTTTTATTTACTTACTCATCGTAGTCTTCTATTTCTTATTATTTTTCAATTTCTTCTTATTCTTATTATTCATTTTATTCTTCTTATTCTTCTTATTCTTTTTATTCTTTTTTTTTTTTATTTTTATTATTCTTATTATTCTTATACTTCATATTATTATTATTCTTCATATACTTTTAATTTTACTAATTCTTTTTTTTCTTCATATTCTTCTTATTCTTTTTATTCTTCTTTTTTTTCGTATTCTTCTTATTCTTCTTATTCTACTTATTCTTCTCATTCTTCTAATTGTTCTTATTATTCTTATTCTAAATATTCTTCTTATTCTTCATATTTTTATTATTCTTCTTAATCATCTTATTCTAATTATTCTTCTTATTCTTCTTATTGTTCTTATTCTTCTTATTCTTCTTATTCTTATTATTCTTCTTATTTCTTATTCTTTTTATTTTTCTTATTTTTTCTAATATTGTTATTCCTCATTCTTTTAATATTATTATTCTATTTATTATTTTTATTGTTTTTTTTATTCTATTTATTCTTCTAATTCTTTTTATTCTTTAGATTCTTCTTTTTATTTTTATTTTTCTTTTTTTTATTATTCTTGTTATTCTTCTTTATCTTCTTATTTTTTTATTCTTTTTATTCTTCTTATTCTTTTTTTCTTTCTGATTGTATATATTCTTCTTATTCTTCTTATTCTTATTATTCTTCATATTCTTCCAATACTTATTATTCTTTTAATTATTCTAATTATACTAATTCTTCATATTCTTTTTATCCTTCTTATCCTTCTTATTCTTCTTATTCTTCTTATTTTTCTTATTCTTCTTCTCTTCTTATTCTTGTTATACTTCTTATTTTTCTTAATCTTCATATTCTTTTTCTTCTTTTTATTCTTCTTATTCATTTTATTCTTCTTATATTTCTTACTCTTCATATTATTA
Organism: Sapria himalayana; assembly: GCA_029783825.1. Taxonomy (NCBI): domain Eukaryota; kingdom Viridiplantae; phylum Streptophyta; class Magnoliopsida; order Malpighiales; family Rafflesiaceae; genus Sapria; species Sapria himalayana. The sequence goes on from JAREIK010014005.1 coordinate 96,059, forward strand.
TTATTATTATTATTCTTTTTTTTTCTTCATATTCTTCATTATTCTTCTTATTCTTCTTATTCTTTTTATTCTTTTTATTCTTTTTATTCTTCTTCTTATTCTGTTTATTTTTCATATTCTTCTTATTATACATAATCGTTATTATTATTATTATTATTATTCTACTTATACTTCTTATATTTTAATTTTATTCATAATCTACTGACTCTTCTTATGTTTTTTTCTTCTTATTCTATTTATTCTTATTATTCTCCTTATTAATCTTATTCTTCATATTATTATTATTCTTCAAATTCTTTTAATTCTTCTTATTCTTCTCAATCTTCTCATTCCTCTTATTCTTCTTATTCTGCTTATTCGTCTTATACTTCTTATTCTTTTTATTCTTTGTATACTTCCAATTCTGCTTAATCTTATTATTCTATTTATTCTAATTATTCTTCTTATTCATTTTTTTATTTTAATTCTAATTAATCTTCTTATTTGTTTTATTCTTTTTAATCTTTTTATTCTTTTTATTCTTCTTTTTCTTATTATTCTTCTTATTCTTTTTATTCTTCATATTCTTTTTATTTTTTTATTCTTTGTATTCTTCTTATTATTTTTATTATTCTTATTCATCGTATTCTTCTATTTCTTATTATTTTTCAATTCGTTCTTATTCTTATTATTCATCTTTTTCTTATAATTCTTATAATTCTTATAATTTTTATTATTTTTCTTATTCTTCTTATTCTTCTTATTCTTCTTATTGTTCTTATTATTCTTATTGTTCTTATTCTTCTTATTCTTCTTATTCTTCTTATTCTTCTTATTCTTCTTATTCTTCTTATTCTTCTTATTCTTCTTATTCTTCTTATTCTTCTTATTCTTCTTATTCTTCTTATTCTTCTTATTCTTCTTATTCTTCTTATTCTTCTTATTCTTCTTATTCTTCTTATTCTTCTTATTCTTCTTATTCTTCTTATTCTTCTTATTCTTTTTTTTCTTTTCTTCTTATAATTCTTATTCTTCTTATTTTTCTTATTCTACATATTCTTAATATACTTCTTATTTTTTTAATTATTATTATTTTTTTTTTATTTTTATTCTACTTACTCTTATTATTTTTTTTATTCTTCATATTCTATTTATTCTTCTTATTATTCATATTCTTCTTATTCTTCTTAAATTTCTTATTCTTCTTATTCTTCTCATACTTCATATTATTATTATTCTTCATATTCTTTAAATTTTTTTGATTTTTTTTTCTTCATATTCTTCATATTTTTTTTATTCTTCTTTTTCTTCATATTCTTTTCATTCTTCATATTCTTTATTATTCCTATTCTTCTTAATCTTCTAATTTTTCTTATTCTAATTATTTTTCTAATTCTTCTTATTTTTCCTATTCTTCATATTTTTCCTATTCTTCTTATTCTTTTTATTATTTATATTCTTATTATTCTTCATATACTTCTTATTTTTCTTATTCTTCTTATTCTTCCTATTCTTCCTATTTTTCCCATTCTTCTTATTCTTCTTATTCTTCTTATTCTTCGTATCCATCCTATTCTTCTTAATCTTGTTATTCTTCTTATTCTAATTATCCTTCTTATTCTTTTTATTATTTTAATTCTAATTAATCTTCTTTTTTTAAGGTTTTATTTATTAATTAGAACCCTCTCTTTTGGCGTAGGAATACCGTTTGTACAAGCTACATCTACCCATTTCCCTTTTACACCCAACTTTTAAATCTAATATGTAGTAAATCATAATTTTAATTAACTCCTAATCTTTTCTAAGTTAATAATCAATTTGAAATGATGACTCTTATATATATTTTTTTGAGATACATAAATTCAGTGCATCATCTCGGTTCTCTTGATGGATCATGCTGTGAGAGAAGCCCTCCCCATTGATCTTTGTATAATTCTTTCCCATGCTATGTTTGATACTTTAAATCTTTGTGAAGTGTCTTCCTATAGCAGCTTCGACCAGCCTGCTCCCTCGCAACTTCAACATACCAGATTCGATAGTCCAGAATCTACGTTGTAGAATTGATGTCCTTGCACCTTCTTTATCATTTGTATATGTCTACTCTCTTTTCTATTTCTTTAGTCGTTACCACTTGTGATATTAAAGATAATCCTGCATAAGACAAAACTATCAAGATCTTTTGAATAGGTGATCCATTACTTACCTTTTCTTTACCCAATACAACAAAGAGTATATCTCTTGATCTTTGTAGCATACTTCCTCTTGAAAATCAATCCCAGCTATCTTTAAACTCCCTTTGCTGCTCTCCCATTATAGATACGTTGACTCACGGACTAAGACTCTTCTAAAATTAATACAGACTTCCATCAAAATTAACACAGACCACCAAAAAAATTAATCTTCTTATTCTTCTTATTCTTATTATTCTTCTTATTCTTATTATTCTTATTATTCTTATTATTCTTCTTATTCTTTTTATTTTTTTTATTCTTATTATTCTTCTTATTCTTTTTATTCTTATTATTCTTCTTATTCTTCTTATTCTTTTTATTCTTTTTATTATTTTGATTATTCTTATTCATCATATTCTTCTATTTCTTTTTATTTTTCAATTTCTTCTTATTCACTTTATTCATCTTATTCTTATAATTCTTCTTATTCTTCTTATTCCTCTTATTCCTCTTATTCTTCTTATTCTTATTATTCTTCTTATTCTTATTATTCTTCTTATTCTTTTTATTCTTCCTTTTCTTTTTATTCTTCTTATTATTCTTATTCTGCTTATTCTTTTATACTTTTTTATTATTCTTATTATTCTTATTCTTTTTATTATTTTTATTCTTCTTTTTTTTCTTTTCTCCTTATAATTCGTATACTTCTTATTATTCTCATTCTACATATTCTTCATAATTTTCTTATTCTTCTAATTATTATTATTATTATTTTATTATTATTATTATTATTATTATTATTATTTTTATCATTTTTATTTTACTCTCTCTTATTATTCTTATTATTCTTCTTATTTATTTATTATAATTCTTCATATTCTTTTACTTTTTCTAATTCTTTTTTTCTTCTTATTCTTTTTATTCTTCATATCATCTTATTCTTTTTATTCTTCATATTCATATTATTCTTCTTATTCTTCTTAATCTTTTTTTTCTTCTCATTCTTCATATTCTTATCATTCTTCATTTTCTTCTTATTATTTATATTATTCTTAATCTTCTTATTTTTCTAATTTTTCGTTTTCTTCCTTTTCTTCATATTCTTCCTATTCTACTTACACTTCTTATTCTTTTTATTATTTATATTTTTCTTATTCTTCTTATTCTTTAAATACTTCTTATTTTTCTTATTCTTCTTATTCTTTAAATACTTCTTATTTTTCTTATTCTTCTTATTCTTTAAATACTTCTTTTTTTTCTTATTCTTAATATTCTTTTTATTCTTTTTATTCTTCTTATTCTTCCTTTTCTTCTTATTCTTCTTATTCTTCCTATTCTTCTTATTCTTCTTATCCTTTTTATCCTTCTTATCCTTTTAATTCTTCTTATTCTTATTATAATTCTTATTCTTCATTTTCGTGTTATTTTTGTTATTCATATTATTCTTCGTAATCTTATTATTATTATTATTCTTATTATTTTAATTATTCTTCTTATTCTTCTTATTCCTCTTATTCTTCTTTTCCCACTTATTCTTCTTATTCTTCTTATTCCTCTTATTCTTCTTTTCCCACTTATTCTTCTTATTCTTTTTATTTTTTGTTTCTTTATTATTATTATTATTATTATTATTATTATTCTTAATATTATTCTAATTATTTTGATTCTTTTTATTCTTATTATACTTCTTATTCTTTTAATTCTTCTTATTCTTTTAATTCTTCTATTCTTCATTTCTTATTATTCTACTTATTCTTTTTATTTTTTCTATTTTTCTTTATCTTCTTATTCTTCTTATTCTAATTATTCTTCTTATTATTTTTATTCTTCTTATTTTTTTTATTCTTATCATTCTTCTTATTCTTCTTATTCTTCTCATTCTTTTTATTCTTCTTATTCTTATTTTTCTTCTTTTATTATTTTCTTCTTATTCTTTTTTTACTTCTTTATTTTATCCTTCATATTCTTCTTATTTTTCTAATTATTCATATTCTTTTATTCTTATTATTTTTCTACTTTTATTTTATTATTATTATTTTTTTTTATTTTTATTCAACTTACTCTTCTTATTCTTTTTATTCTTCTTTATTTATTATTATTATTATTATTATTATTATTATTCTTTATATTATTATTATTCTAAATATTTTTTTAATTCTTCTGATTATTCTAATTTTTCTTATTCTTCTATTTATTCTTATTCTTATTATTATTTTTTATTCTTAGTCCTCTTATTCTTCTTATTCTTCATATTCTTATCATTCTTCTTATTCTTCTTATTCTTCTCATTCTTTTTATTCTTCTTATTCTTATTTTTCTTCTTTTATTATTTTCTTCTTATTCTTTTTTTACTTCTTTATTTTATCCTTCATATTCTTCTTATTTTTCTAATTATTCATATTCTTTTATTCTTATTATTTTTCTACTTTTATTTTATTATTATTATTTTTTTTATTTTTATTCAACTTACTCTTCTTATTCTTTTTATTCTTCTTTATTTATTATTATTATTATTATTATTATTATTCTTTATATTATTATTATTCTAAATATTTTTTTAATTCTTCTGATTATTCTAATTTTTCTTATTCTTCTATTTATTCTTATTATTATTATTATTTTTTATTCTTAGTCTTCTTATTCTTCTTATTCTTCTTATTCTTCATATTCTTATTATTTTCTTATTTTTCTTATTCTTCTTATTCATCTTATTCTTTTTATTCTTTTTATTCTTCATATTCTTTTTATTCTTTTTATTCTTCTTAATCTTTTGAATCTTTTTATTCTTCTTATATTTCATATTTTTTTTATTATTCTTATTATTCTAATTCATTTTATTCGACAATTTCTTCTTATTCTTCTTATCCATGTTATTCTTCTTCTACTTAATATTCTTATTTTTCTTTTTATTCTTCTATTATTTTTATTCTTAATATTCTTATTATATTCTTTTTTCTTTGTATTCTTCTTATTCTTCTTATTTCTCTAATTGTTCTTATTATTCTTATTCTACTTATTCTTCTTATACTTTTTATTCTTCTTAATTTTCTTTTTCATCTCATTCTTCTTATTCATTATATTCTTCTTATTCTTTGTATTATTCTTATTCTTATTATTCTTCTTACTATTCTTATTCTTTTTATTCTTCTTATTATTCTTTTTATTCTTCTTATTATTCTTTTTATTCGTATTCTTCTTATTATTCTTAATCTTCTTATTCTTCTTATTCTTCTTATTCTTCTTATTCTTCTTATTATTCTTAATCTTATTATTCTTCTTATTCTTCTTATTCTTCTTATTCTTGTTTTTCTTATTATTTTTATTTTTATTTATTTATTTATATTTTTTTAAGATTTCTTTATTAATTATAGCCCTCTCTTTTGGTGGAGAAATACCCTTTTTACAAGCTACATCTACCCTTTCCCCTCTTACATCCTTTCCCATTTTCAAAAAATAAAACTTTTAATTTACATGTAAATTTCCTAATTGAAACATAACAACTAGGTTTCCTTTCTAATTGGGCTTTCCTTTGCATCTTTTTCTTTGATCTTTATTCTCTTTTCTTTTTCCATTTAGCTTCACTCTACTTCTTATATCATGTGGTATATTGCCTTATTCCTACTTTCACTTGTTTTGGCTGGATCTTTTCTCTCTAAATTTTTGCAACAACAAAGAAAAGAAAGCATTTCCAGAGTATAACTTATTCCCTCTATTTACCTTTTTGTTTGATCCACTTGAATCTAATGTTTAGTCCTCTTTGCTGTTTTTCCCATTGTGCTGATTTTAGGCTTTATCTGCTCCTCGAATCCTCTGTCGTTCATTTAATCCGAAGTCACCTTCCTCTACCCTTCTTGGACTGGTTCTGATTTGATTAGTGCAGCATCTCTTCTCCCCGATTCCTAATCTAGACACTAATAGTTCCTTGTACCTATTGATTGAAATAAAATCACACATGATAATAGTTGCCTTTCCAAAAATAGACTTTTACAGACATCAATACAATACAGACTTTATTACTTATATTGACACAAACACTTGTTCAGACTCCCTGCCAGATCCTCTTGCTTTTCCTGTGCTGCATAAAAACCCAAAAATGCAAAACAAAACAAATAGCCAATTCCAAAATAGACCACTACTGTATCTTATCCTTATTTATATTTCCTCTTAAATCTTTTTATATATCGTGCGGAGACAGAAATTCCTCCACACAGCAAACTATACCCCCCGATAACGATTAAATTCATCATTAGATTTTACAATTTTTCAACTAGATATTCTTAAATTCTAGGCTTTAACAAGAGCAAATTCCCTACCTTTTCACTCTTAGGTATGGGAAGGCAAGTTTATCCAGTCTTGCCAATCCCTTTAGTTTTTCTAGCATAGTCCCCTCTACATATTCAATTTCCCCTTTACTCATTCCTATTCTAGTGAGGCAGTCTGATAGCGCATTGGCCTCCCTATAAATATGTAAAATGTTTGCATTTAATTCATTAATTAGATTTTTTATTATTTCAATCTCCTCCTCATACTTCCATAATGATATTTTTTTCATTACAAAATTAACTAAAGTCAATGAATCTACCTATATTTGTAGGTTATTAATGCCTAGCTCTTTACAGATATACAACCCTTTTTTTAATGCAATAATTTCTGAGTGAAGAGCTGATAAAGCTTTACTTGAAAGAGTGAATGCTTTAATGATACTTTCTTGAGAATATCGTATTGCCCCTCCTCTTCCTCTTGCCCCTATATCCCTATTAAAGCTACCATCCATGTTAAAAAATATCTTTCCTTCCGGGGGCTTACTCCAACTTATGCTCTTTACACTATGTGTCTTGATCTTATTAATAGTGAGTGACCATGTATTTTTGAGTTTTCTAACCATATCTATATTCACAACTTTCAAAAGTTTAATATTAGATATATTATTGATTTCCTTCCTAATATCTTTTAATATTTTAACTGAGTTCATTCTGATTCTCTCAAATCTACTCTTGTTTCGAGCTTTCCATAGACTCCAAATAACAACGTGCGAGAGATTTTGAGTTGGCCAATTGCTAACAGGACTTATTGAAGTGTAAGTTCCCCATTTTTAATTTTTTTCTTTTAACCCTTCATGTTTGCTACTTATCTGATTCAATTTCTCCAGCTCTTCCAAACTCATGCTGTTATCCTTCCTTTTGAAAATAAATGGTCGATAGATTCTACTGCTTCTTGGCAGCAGTCACATCTTGATGCCATTTTTATTCCTTTTCTTTGAATATTATTATCTACTGGTAAAGCTTTAACAAGTACTTTCCATGTAAGCGAACTCATTTTTTGTGGGATGTCCGCTTTCCAAGCCCAATGAATAATGCTTGTGCTGGTTTCTTCTTTCTGATTAGTTCTTTTACCGATTTTAAAGTAAAATTCCCTTACGGGTTAAGTGTCCATTTCCATCCGCTTTTTTTCGATATCGAATGTGATTCTACTATTTCTTTTTTTTTTCCATTGATTTCCAAATATTTGAGGCCTTATTTAGACTCTTAGTCCTAGACCCTTCATATTTAGCTCTCATGAACTTTGTCCAGAGACTCTCACCTTTTTTTAACCTACAGTCTGATGATGCCCAAACATACCTCCTCTTTTGGGAAGCATATATCATCTCAGTTCTTCCAGTGAAGCATAAACTTACCCTCTTTTTTCCCCCATAAAAAGTTAGCCTTGTCCATTTCCAGTTTCTTAATAAATTTCTTAGGTGGATGAATAGCTGCTAAGATATGTACCAACATGCTTTGGAGAACATGGGAGATTAAAGTAATCCTACCCCTGAACCTAGTAGCTCCTCCTTCCAACCTGCTATTTTCCTTCTTAATTTTTCTTGTAATGATGTTAAATTATTCTCTCACTGTCTACCCTCATATATTGGGCAGCCTAGATACATTAAAGCCCCTTTATTTGGATAAATCCAGTAATTTTTATAATCTTTTTGGTCACTTTTTCGGATGTTTTTAATGATAACAAAAACTATCTTTTCTTTTTATTTAAACTTGCCCCATTTCTTTCTCAAAAATTTGCAGGAGATCCATAAGATTCCTCAGCGATCTGGAAGTCAAATTTGTAAAAATTATGAGGTCATCCACATATGCTAGACAACCTATTCTAGGAGTATTAATTGGCTATCTAAACGGAATGATCTTGCCCACTGCCATTCTTTATTTAAATTACGAATTAATAATTCTAAATAAATATCGAATAATAAAGGAGACAGGGGATCCCCTTGTTTTAAACTCTTTTTCGGTTTATTTCCTCTCCTTTCTGACCATTTACAATAATTTTTACCTATATACTTGTGACACATATATATATATTAAATCTATACATAATTCAGAGAAGCCAAACTTTCTCAATACAAAACAGAGTGTGTCTCATTCAATTCTATCAAATGCTTTAGATAAATCAAGTTTTACTACTAGATTGTTCCCTCTTGTTTTAACATCTATCTCTTTCATCATTTCAGCTGCCAATTTATATTTTTAATCATTAACCTATTTTTAACAAAACCCGTTTGCTCCTGCGATATTATTTCTGGTAAAATAGTGCTTAACCTACTTTGTAGTATTTTTGCTAGAATCTATATATAGCATTACATAAGCTAATAGGCCTATAGTCTTCACATATTTGTAGTGATTCCTTCTTTGGAATTAGCACAATAAACGAATTAGCACATGCCTTAGGTATATCCGCACCTACAAAAAAACTTGCAACTATAGAAACAAGCTCTTTTTTAAGAGCATTCCAACTGGTCTGGAAAAGAAATTATTCCAACCATCCGGTCCTGCAGCACTGTCCTTATCCAGGCAAAAGACAACATTTTTAACTTCTTCTTCATCCAGAATCATTTCCAACTTATTATTTTGTTCCTTTGTAACAGATGCTTTAATTTCTTTCATTAATGAATCACCTTCGTGACTAACCAAGCCACATAAATGTTTTTTAAAGAATTCATCAAAGATGATTTCTAATTTTTTATCTTCTTCTACCTAGATTCCCTGATCATTTTTTATACCTTTTATTTTGTTCTTATGAGTTTTGATTTTACACATAGTATGAAAAAATTTAGTATTTCTATCCCCATCTTTAAGCCATTTAATATTCGCTCACTGTTTCCATAGATTTCTTCTATATGTAATCTAAGCCTCAATTTTCCTTTGACTTTACTTAGTTTGTTTCTGATTTCTTCATTTTGGGAATTTTCATATTCTAGTTCTAGTTTCTTCACTTCTTCCTCCTCCTCCTTTATTTTTTGGTTTATATTTCCAAAAACATCTTTATTCCATATGTTTAAGCATTTTTTAAATCTATATAGCTTACATGTTAGAAACTGCATAGGCTTTCCTATAACTGGCTCTATCTAGGATTCTCTCACCACCTTTTCAAATTTTGGGTGCTTTACCCACATATTTGAAATTTAAAATTGCTCGTAGTATACTGACTCTTATAGATGGAAATGAGCAATGGACTATGGTCAGAGCAAGTTCTGTTTAAATGTCTGAGCCTTGTGACCCCCTGAGAGGCTATCCACTTCGCATTACACAGAACCTTATCTAACCTTTCTCAGATTACCCCTCTTTTCCACTAGTTATTACACCTAGTATAGCTTGAACCTATAAAATTCACTTCCATCAGATTTGTACTAGTGATAGTGTCATTAAATTGTGACATGGCTACTTTGACTGGGATTTTACCTCCTTTCTTTTCTTTCACATTTCTGATTACATTAAGTCCCCACCTATGATCCATGGGGTGTCTTTCTTCGCTATGTCACGCATTTCCTTCCATAATTCTATCCTATCTTTTTTGTTATTTTTAGCATACACTACCGAGATTATAACCTATACATTTATTTTAGATTTAAGGTGAACTACTTGTTCCGTGTCTTTAATTATTATAATATTCATGTAATTGTGCCACATTATCCAGAGCTTACTGTTTGAATTAACATATGCATTATTAAATCCTAGTAGTTTACTATATTTACTCAATTGGTCCTTCAGAATCATAGGTTCCACTATAATTACCAGAGAGATTCTATGAATTTTTATTAACGTTTTAGTCTATTTAACGAGGGGTTATTTGCCACCCCCCCTAATATTCCAATAAATATATCTATCCATTTAAATTAGATTTTGCTTGTGCTCTTGTTGTGCATTTAGACTCATCCCTTCTATTCAAATGCTTCTTCTTGTTCCTTGACAACTTATATATATTTGGGGTATCTTGCATTATTTGAATATATTTTTCTTGCTATCCAATGTGCATAGCCATTCTTTTGATGGCTTCCATTGCTTGAGCTCTTGTAAGTTTTTCCCGATCCTCTTCGTACATTTTTAAATCATCTTTTATTTTTTTAAAAACATCCTCCTCTATTTCTTCTTCTCTCCCTAGTTGTGGACAGCTGAACACTTCTGAATTTTCATCTGGAAATCCAGAACAACCTCATTTATCCATTCTAAATCCTCCTCCGTCTCCTTTAATACCCTTCTTAATTTATGCCTCTAAGCTCACTTCTGAATCATTTCATGCAATTTCAGGTGATTCTCCCTTTTCTCTCAACTATATATGTTGATCATTCCTAACCCATTTTTGCCTCTTCTTTTCTCTAACATTCTGCTCCATCCCCTCAGCCCCCAGCCTACAATCTCCCATATCATGACCTATTCTTTTACATACTAGGCAGTATGGAGTAAAGTTCTCGGGCATTACAGATTGCCAATACCCCTCTCCCAGCTCTCCGTCTCCATTACCTATCCATATTTTATTCGGTGGCTGTGAGAGTAAGGTACACTCTACACACACCCTTGCACCGTTAGGCCTTCTCATAGAGACTGTGCCTCATTCCCTCAGCATAGGCTTACCCAAAGAAGAAGAAATGGAAAACATAGCATGTTTATTGTACAGAAACAATGGTAGATTAAGTAATGAGAACCATACCGGGGTTAGAGGTGCTTCTTCATGTGGGCTGAAGTATTTCATCCACTTCAGAATGCGCATTGGATACCCACTCACCTGCCACAATCCCCTTGGCCATTGACAATGGAAATCATCCTCCAAATGGCATTGTAGAATAACATTCCTCGCATCATAATCGAAAAACTTCACCATCCCCTTGAACTTCAAAGAATTAATAAACAACTGTATTTCTTGTGCGCGAGGTCTGCCGTGGGAAAATTTCCCAACTAATGTGTAGTCAAATGGCTATACAAGCCTCTGTATCTCTTCCGAAGAGAAGATTACCATGTGGCTACCATTTTTCTTACCGAATATTGGAGGATGGGGTGCGGGCTCATCCAATATAGATGCAAAGGACTTCTTATTTGATAATAAGTCCATTTGATCCATTTAGAGCTTGAATACAGCTTGAATTGGGCAACAATGGCGATTTTCCCTCTCTAGAAGATGAGATTTTCTCTCTCTAAATGTTAAGAGCATTTTTCAGAGCATTTTTTAATCTTATTATTTTTATTATTCTTCTTATTCTTCTTATTATTACTTTATTTTTATTCTACTTACTCTTCTTATTCTTTTTATTTTTCTTATTCTATTTATTCTTCTGATTCTCCTTATTAATCTTAATCTTCATATTACTAGTATTCTTCATATTCTTCTAATTCTTGTTATTCTACTTATTTTTCTTATTCTTCTTTTTCTACCTATTCTTCTTATTTTTCTTATTCTACCTATTATTCTTATTCTTTTATTCTTCTTATTATACATATTCTTCTTATTCTTCTTATTTTTATAATTATTCTTATTCTAATTAAATCTTTTTATTTATCTTATTCTTTTATTTTTCTTTTCTTCTTATTCTTATTATGGTCAAGTATATAAGTGTGTTGAAAGGTAGGTGTCTATTTTAATCTATTGGCGAATGAGCACTTCTACATGGAAGAAGAGGGACAAGAGGCAAGCTGCAGGGGACAGGCACAAGAACTTATTTATGATTAGTAGTTTAGGCTGCGTTGTGGGTTGTAATATTAAATTATGGGGAAAGGGATGAATGGGCAATTAGTAGAATATAGGAGTTGTGCTTATGTTTGCAGCAAGATGGTGGTTGCTACAAATGGGCAGAAGGTGTTCGTGGAAAGGTGTCCATTTGGTAAATTCAGTAAAAAACAATAAGGGGAAGAAGAGGATCTGATAGGTAAAACATCCAATGGATTGTGACCCAGAAATTAGCTAGGAGAAGTGGCCTAAAAAGTGACCCAGGCAAATAGAAGATGGTTCAAAGTTGCTCATATGTTAAACTACAAATAAAGTTAGATCTAATTTTATAAGAAATGGTGTAAAAGGGGTCATGGGTAGATGTAGCTTCTATTAATGGTATTCCTTCGCTGAAAGAGAGGGTATAATTAATAAATGAACTTTTCAAAAAAAAGAATAAATAGAAGAAAATGAAGAATAAGAATAATAAGAAGATTAAGAAAAATAAAAATAATAAAAAGAACAAGTAGAATATAATAATAATTATAATAAGTATAAGAAGGATAAGAATAAGAATAAAATAAGAAGAATTAGAAGAATTAGATAATAAGAAGAATAAGAAGAATAAGAAGAATAAAAAGAATAAAGAATAAGAAGAAAAAGAAAAATAAAAAAGTATAATAAAAATAAAAATAATAAGAAGAAAAAGAAGAATTAGAAAAATTGAAGAATAATAAGAATAAGAAGAATAAGAAGGATAAGAAGAATAAGAAGAATAAGAAGAATAAAAAGAATAAGAAGAATAAGAACAATAAAAAGAATAAGAAGATTAAGAAGAATAACAAGAATCAGAAGAATAAGAATAATAAGAAGAATAAGAAGATTAACAAGAATAAAAGAATAAGAAGAATAAGAATAAATGTGAAAAATAAGAAGAATAAGTTGAAATAAAAAGAATAATAATCCACTATAACTTAAAAATATGTAAATGGAAGATGGGAAAAGAAGGTTTTGGGGATTACATACAATTAAAAAAAATCCATGAGGTTAGAGTGGTGAGATGGGAAAATCCTTCATGGGGAAGGCTTGCTTTAAACACAGATGGTAGTTTTAATAGGGATATGGGAGAAGCAGGGAGAGGAGGGGTGATATGAAATGAGCAGGGCAAAGTTATAAAAGCTTATACAATTAAAGAAAATGCATCCTCAACTTTGCATATAGAAATTTTAGCCTTACATAAAGCCCTTAAAATATGCAAAGAAAATTCTTATATTAACTTAAAAGTACAAGTGGATTCGAGTATACTGGTGAGTCTGGTTATGAATAAGATAGAAATGTGAAAATATGAAGAACCGATAAAGTTAATTAGAAGTCTTTTATCTGACTTAAAAGGGGAAATCAAGCATATATATAGGGAAGCTAATGTTGTAGCAGATAACTTAGCCAGATAGGGTTTGAAGAGGGGATTACAAGAGTTTGATGGAGCCAATATACCGGAAAAATATAAAGGCCTAATCACGCTAGATAAAGTAGAATTTCCGTATATTAGAATTCAAAAGGAGCATTGAATTTTGATCTCGCCGGTCCTGTGGGTTTATAAATAAACATATATGGCTCTTCTTTGTTTTTAAGGTTTATAGGTATAAGCCGAGATGAAGGGATAGGGAAATGGTTTATGGCGAATGGCCTGTCATATTAAGTAGGATACTATTTTATGTATTTAAAGTGCAGGAATTGAAAAAACTATATAATGCAGAGAGCGAGGCAATTAAATTATAGGATGGTAAAATAAAGCAACTCCATTGGTCAGGAGGCAATTAAATAACAAATATCTATTTTATGTTTTGGTTGTGGTTCAGGGTCAAATGCATACACGAAGCAAAAGGTGCAGAGAAAATGCATGAAAATAGAGCATGAAACAGTATAAGGCATGGACTCAAAGGGAAGGGAAATTAAAATAGTAATGCATAGATGAGGCAATTAAATTACAAATATTGGTTTTTATATTTTGGTTTTTGGTAGTGCAGGGACTGCAATGCAACATAAGATAGAGAGTGAGGCTGCAAAAATAAATATATGTTTTCTATGTTTTAGCTTGTGATGTAGGGGAGACAGTCAAATGCATACATGAGGCTGATTTAAGTGCAGGGGAATGATCACTGAGGCAGAGAGGCCCAAGCAGAAAAATAGTTTTCAAGGGGTAGTGAATGGTTCTGCTACTGGAAGATATCAGTAGTCTATGTTTTGGGCATTGTGTTTGTTTTGCAGGGTAAGATGCGTTAATTATAGAAGGCAGAGGAAAGGAAACAAGAAAAAAAAAGTAGATAGTATGCCAAAATTGTATCCAAAGCAGGATGGCAAGGGGACTGTAGATGGGAAAGGGATCACAAAAAGCATAAGGGATAGAGCAATAAAAGATAAACAGGTGGTAAAACTACATAAAGCTCAGCAGCAAAATGGAATGAGGCATTTAGAGATAGGACAAATAGATTTATGAAATGTGTATTACTTTTATTTATTTAAGGGCGTAAAAGGAAAAAATGGTAGATTTAGATTGTAAAAATGGTATTCCTCAACCAAAAGATAGTGTTTTTTTATAAATAAAACAAACTATTGCAAAAAAAAATAAGAATAGTAGAATAATTAGAATAATAAAAATAAGAAAGTAAGAAGAATAAAAAAATAAGTTGAATAACTAAATAATAAGAATAATAACAAAAAGAAGAATAAGAAGAATAAGTATAATATGAAGAATAAAAAGAATAAAAGATTAAGAAGATTAAGAAGATTAAGAAGAATAAGAAAAAGAAGAATAATGAGAATAAAAATGCTCTTAACTTTCTAGAGAGAGAAAGTCAATTCTAGAGAGAGAAAGTCCATTTTCGAGTATTTTCAAGCTTGTTCTCAATCCTTAATGGAGTATAATGGCTCTTGTCTAAGAAGAAGTTGCTTGCATCTGTTCTCAAAGATCCTGCGCCTAATCGACCCAAGCTCAGGAGGAAAAAATGATTATCCGACAGTTATTTTTTCTAAGGCAGAGCTTCAAAGAATGGAGGAACCATTCAAGCTCACCCTTGTGGGCAAGTTCTCACATGGCAAGCCACGGTCAGATGACATACGAGCATTTCTTAATATGCTTAAACTCAGTGGCAATGTCAAGACAGGAGACGTCGACTCGAGACACGTCTTCCTGCAATTTATGGAGGAAGAAGATTATAACAGGATGTGGTTGCACGGTCAATGGTTTGTTTCTGGATATCCCATGTGCCTGCTAAAGTGGACAATTCTATTCTTCTCCAATGGAGGAAGCCCCGATAGCCCCGGTATGGCATTCTCTCCCTAATCTTCCATTACCATTCTTTAACAGAATCTCACTCTACTCCATTGCGACATGTATCGGGAACCTATGCTCATGGACGAAGCTACTGCTTCGATGACACGACCTCACGGAAGCAAGGATTTGTATTGAGACTAATCTCGAAATCCAGCACCCACAGAAAGTGTGGGTTGGTACTAAGGATGGATATGGTTTTTGGCAGCAGATTATTCCCGAGGAGGCTCCTAGTTTCTGTAAAATTGTAGGAGGCTCGGGCATGAGATGGAGGAATGCAGGGTGGGTAGGGCTAGCTTGGGGGAGGGGAGGGGAAAAGGCAGGGAAATGATGAGGTATGGGTAAGGAAGGGTTACTCTCTGGAGGACCGAAAGGGCAGTTCAAGCTTTAAAGCTATGAACGATTTACATGAGGAGAAGGATAAGGAATTGGTAGAGGAGGTCCCTCACTATAATGGAGTTGGGAATGGGCAAAGCCCAATTAGAAGTGAGGACATAGGGGAGGGAATGGCAGCAGTAGGAAAGGGTAAGGGTGAGAGAGAAAACCTTGGAAAGGAGAAAATAATAGAGGGTGAAAAAGAAATTATAAGTAGAAAAGTAGAGAATAGGTTGGTGGTCTCGAAGGGAGGAAAAGGATAGGCTAGCAAAGAAACAATCTCGGAGAAGGAAGGAGGTTAAAAAAATCAAACAAAGAATTTCTATAATTGATAGCGAAACAGATTATAGCTGGATTGAAAATGATGTTTTGGACTTTTCCAAAATAGAAGTTGATTATCCTCAATCTGAGATTGAAGCACAGCAAATCTAAGATGAATGAGGGTTCAAGCAGGGGAATTAAAAAATGGCATTCTTACTCAAGGGAGGAGGCCACTGGAGGAGGTAAGATTATGGCCCTTAAATTGGACAACACTCGTCTTAACAAATATCAGGTAAGTGGATAACTATAAATTGTACAACTAGGGCAGCAGGCAAGATCAGCCAATAATGGATAGATATTTACTGGAATATACGAGGGGTGGTGAATAAAAACCTCTATAAATAGAATCAAGAAACTAATAAAAATTTACAAAGCTAAAATTGTCATTTTATCAGAACCAATGGCAGAGATTAACAATTAGATAACTATAAAAAATAATGGGCTTTGATAATGCTACGGCTAATATTAATGAGAAATTTGGGTTATGTGGAATGGGTCTCTGGTAATTGTAGTATTGAAATCTACAGAGCAGCTTATACACTTTAAAGTAGGTGACTCGGAGACTCTCTTTACTGCTGTATATGCGAAAAATACCAAAGAAGGAAGAAAGTCATTATGGCAGGAGATGGCTGAGATCAGCTAGATGTAGATCTTCCATGGATCCTTGAAGGAGATTTTAATGTAATTAGATACCCGAGAGAGAAGTTAGGAGGAAGAGGCCGGACAGAAGCCATGGCACATTTCAATGAAGCTATTGCTAATTCGAATCTCTTGGAAGCGGATTTTCTGGGCACCAATTTTACTTGGTGTAATAATTGGAAGAAGCGGGAGCAATTTGGGCCAGGTTAGATAGAGTTCTCTATAATGCGAAATGGCTGGATATACACGGCTGTATGTCGCTGAGGAACTTAAACAGAGCATGCTCGGATCATAGCCCGATGTTACTATCCTTTCGGAAATGCCAATTAGCAACTAAAAGTTTCAACTTTCAAAACATGTGGAGCTGCATCCCGACTTTGAGAAGATAGTAGAGCTATCATGGTCAGAACCTTCTGCTGGTAATCCTTTGCAGGTATTAGCTACAAAGATGCGTAGATTAAGATTTAGGTGGTTATCTGGAATAAAGAAATATTTGGTAACATAAATGAAAACATTATTCAAGCGGAGGAAGAGGTTGTAGTTAAAGAAAAGGAGTACGAAATTAATCAGAGTATTGAAAGTAGGCAGGAGCTCAGCAAAGCTGGGGCTGCTTTAAGGCTCAAATTACATATGGAAAGTTTTTTGGAAACAAAGATCGAAAATTAAATGGTTAAAAGAGGAGATAAAATACCAAGTTTTTTCACTCTATGGCTAAAATTAAATCTCAAAAAAAGCACATATCAGGTATCAAAAACTCTGAAGGACGTTGGATAATAGATGGAGCAGAGATCAAAAGCCACCTAAGAATACTTTAAAAAGCATCTAACTAGCAAAGTAAATCTTAATGGTCAACTGTTATTGCAAGCAATAAAATGTCAGATAACGTCGGAAGAAAATGAGAGGTTAGAGGAATTTCCGAAAGAGGAGGAGGTTAGAAATGCTGTATTTAGCATAAATAAAGATAGTGCAGCTGGTCCAGATGGATGGAACAGTGCCTTTTTCCAGTTATCTTGGAATATCATTAAGAAGGATCTCCACCTTGCGATCTCATATATCTTCGCAGGAGCAGAAATATCCAAATCTTGGGCCGCTCTTTTATTGTATTAATTCCTAAGATTAAGAAACAAAAATGTGAGGATTTTAGACCAATCAGCTTGTGTAATGTGGTTTATAAAATCTTAGCTAAAATTTTGCAAAACAGGTTAAGTAACATATTCGCCAGCATTATCTCTCCTGAGCAATCAGGATTTGTTAAAAATAGAATAATGATGGAGAATATAAGCTTAGCATCCGAACTGATGAGAGACATTGGTATTAAAACTAGAGGCCATAATGTAGCAATTAAATTGGATCTCTCAAAGGCCTTCGATAGGGTGGAATGGTCTACTCTGTGTTTTGTCATGAGAAGAATGCTTCTCAGAATTCTGGATGACCTGTGTTTCAGATGCATTTCAAGTGTGTGGGTAAGAGTTATAATAAACGGTCATAAAGGTGATGAGTTTAAGCCAGTAAGAGGGTTAAGGCAAGGGGACCCTCTGTCTCCTTATCTTTTCAATGTTTACTTGGAATTACTACTCTTAAACCTTAAACTGAAAATGCAAGAAGGGAATATCTTGACATATAGGCAGCCAAGAGGGACTCCTCTAGTGAGTTCCTGGCATATGCAGATGACGTTATTATTTTTACGAATGCTAGCACTAAGTCTTTATTTAACTTGATGGAATTATTGCAGATATTAGAGGAAGACTGGGCAGCGTATGAATAAAAAGAAATGCCATTTTATTATGTCTTCTAAAACACCAGAGAAAGTGGTAAACGAGTTAAAGAGATGACCGGTTTTACCCAAAAAAAAGGCGCCTTGATGTATTTGGGTTGCCCAATACATGAAGGCAGACTAAAAGAAGAATATCTTAATTTCTTTAGAAAAAATGAGAGGTAAGATTGCGGGTTGGAAGGAGGATATGTTAAGTTTTGGCGGAAGAGTCACTCTCATTTCTCACTTTTACAGGGATCACTATCTCATATTCTATCGATAATCCAGCCCCCAAAAATAGTGTTCAAGAAATTGGAGAAAGAAATGGCTAATTTCTTATGGGGTAAACGGAAAGGTAAAGCTAAGTTACACTGGATAAAATGGGATTCACTATGTCAACCAAAAGAGGAGGCGGGCCTGGGTTTCACAAGTTTTGAGGTGGAGTCTGGAGCATGGGCTTGTAAAGGCTGGTGGAAACTAAAAGAAAATGAAAGTCTGGGCAAGATTTATGAGGGCTAAGTATAACTGGGGAAAAGAAAAGAATAACAAAAAATCCTCAAGGACATGGAAGATGTTATTAAAACAAAAAAACCTAGTTGAATCCCACTCTAAATTAAACAAGAGTGGGTGGAAGTGGACCTTGATCCACAAGGAGTTTTCACCTTGAAATCTGCAAAAGCACAGCTTAGAATTAAAAGGAGGAGGTCACCATTGTTTAAATATTGGGAAAATAACTCCCCTCAGAAAATGAAAATTTTGCTGTGGAAAACCCTTCTAGAATTATCCAGTAGATAATAACATACAAAGGAAGGGCGTTAGAATTGCTTCCAGGTGCGAATGCTGCCTCTCAGAAATTGAAAGTATAGATCATTTGTTCTCTACTGGTAGGATAGTAAATGAAGTCTGGAGCAAAATAAAAATGG
This sequence comes from Sapria himalayana, assembly GCA_029783825.1. NCBI lineage: Eukaryota > Viridiplantae > Streptophyta > Magnoliopsida > Malpighiales > Rafflesiaceae > Sapria > Sapria himalayana. The sequence goes on from JAREIK010014005.1 coordinate 115,514, forward strand.
TTCAAGTAAAACAAGAAAAAGGTTTTAAAGACAGATTATTGTGCTGGCTTGGAGCTAGATCAGGTAATAAAGTTCAATATTGGCTTACGAAAAATATCCCTTTGGTAGTTGTTTGGTGTATCTGGAAGGCTAGAAATAAGAGCAGATTTGATAATTCGAATGAACTCGAATGATATATTAAAAGATATTAAAAAGAAATCTCTTGTATCTCGGAGGCTAGCCCTATTAAAATAAGGAAAGATAAGTCAGAAATTGATTAATAGACTACTGGTGCTTATCATATGAAAATAGAAGGGGGCTAAGGGTTAAGAGTATTAAGTGGGAGAAACCGCCTAAAGGTAAAATGTCGCTAATACAGATGGCAGTTTTAACAGAGACATGGGGGAGCAGGAGGAGGAGGTGTTATAAGGGATTCGCAAGGAAAGGTTTTAAAAGCTTTTAAGATTAACCTAAAGTGTATCTCAGTATTATATTCTGAATTCAGCTCTTCTTAAAGGATTACAACTCTGCAGTGAGCTCAACCTTAGGGAATTTCAAATTCAAGTTGACTCAAAGTTATTAGTGGACCTTGTTCATAAAAAGTTCAACCTCTGGCAATATGAGGATGACATAGAGTCTATAAATAAATATATAGAAAAAGGGAATGCGTCCATTGAGCACATTTACAGAGAGGCTAATTCCCTAGCAGATAGGCTGGCTAAAGAAGGTGCATATATAGGAGATGAGGTGTTTGACATAAGCAATCTCCCAACTAAATTTAAAGGCCTTGCAAGGCTAATGAACTGGGAACTCCATATATTAGGATTGAGAAAAATAAGTAATTTAAAATTCTGGTCTCTATATAGTTAAATAGTTAAATTGGTTTTTACAGATTTGGCTTGGCATAACTTGAAAAGGCTGATGAGTTTACAGATTTGGCCTGAAATAAAGGTCATTCTTTAACAAGTACACATTTATTCTAGTGGAGTAATAGGTTAAAATTAACTCTGAAAAGTCTTGGATTTTACAGATATATATCTGCATTTACAGATTTGTTTACATAATCTGTATTTTACAGATTTATACTTTATATGTGTTTGGATAGTTTATTATTTTGCAGTTTTTGTTCACAGGGGATTGGAGGATAGGCAAAGCTGTATACACAAGCTAGGCTGAAAAGCTTGGTTTTTTTTTCCACCTTGACTAACCTTTTTGCAGATATGAAGCGATGGAGAATGATTTATAGGGGGAGATGTTGATATAGTCTTTCTAGACTGTACCAATATTCTGTGCAGATATAAGGAAGGTTTGCATGAGGCATCCTGGTCCTGAGGGATGCCTAAATGGTTATGTTTACTGTCTTTTGAAGTAGTTTCTAATTTGGTTTGTTTGCTTGAAATGCAGCTGTAGTTTTTGCCTTAGCTTGAAGGCTAAGAGCTGAACACATAAGATTAAGAGTCACTCGGCCTGAGGGATGACTAACTAATTTTGTTAGTGGTATTGTATTATTTTATTTCGTGTTGCTTGAAAAAAAAAGAAGGTTCCCTGGTCCTGTGGGGAAGTAAAAATCTGATGTTCTTGTAGATTTCATAGATGTTGGAATTCCTGATATGTGATATATGCTAGCTGGATCGCAGAAGTTGTAGAATATAAGTTATCTAGCAAAACATGACATGCATGAAAAATAAACTTCATGGACATTTAAGCAAGGTTGATACTTGAAAATGCAGCAAAGTTGGCAAACTTTAAAGTTGTTGAAAAAATGCTATGGGTGAATACATGCTGCTAAATTCTGCTAAATTGGTTATGTTTACAGTTTGTTTGCTTGAAATGCAGCTGTAGTTTTCGCCTTAGCATTTGAAGGCTAAGAGCGGAACACATAAGATTAAGAGTCACCCGGTCCTGAGGAATGACTAAGCATGAAAAATAAACTGCATGGACATTTAAGCAAGGCTGATACTTGAAAAAGCAGCAAAGTTGGCAAATTTTAAAGCTGTCGAAATGTGGATGCTATGGGTGAATACAAGCTATGGGGATGCTACCAAATTCTGCTAAATTCTGCTAAATGAGGATGCATGCTACTATGCTGTAAAATCTTAAAGAAGCAATGTAGCTGAAAAGGGTGAATACATGTGGACTTAACAGGAAGAGAAGGAGAAGCATAAGCAAGATATACAACATGAGATCAATCTAAAAAGAATATTAAAGATGTTTTTTTTCAAGCTTTGTAAAGATATTTTATACATTGTTTTATTTTGACAAGGGTGTAAAAGGGAATTGGGGTAGATCTTTAGTTTGTAAAAATGGTATTCCTCCGCCAAAAGAGAGGTTCTTATAATTAATAAAACAAAGTTTATAAAAAAAAGAAGAATAAGAAAAATAAAAAAAAACAAAAAAAAATAAGAAGAATAAGAAAAATACGAAGAATAAGTAGAATATGAAGAATACGAACAATAAGAAGAATTACAAGAATTATAAGCAAAAGAAAAGAAGAATGAGAAGAATTAGAATAATAATAAGAATAAGAAGATTAATAAAAATAAGAATAAGAAGGAAGTTCTAGAGAGAAAGTTAAAATTTTAAAGAGAGAAAGCTTTGATTTCAGGAAGAAAGTGGTGATTCCAAGCTGAAAAATGGAGGAATGTGTTTATATTCCACATATGAAATCATTCTCCAACATTCATCACTTAGCTGCACCCCCTAAAAAATAATTTGCGAAAAAAATGGGGAATCCAAAATTTTCTTTCCCTCTCGAAGAATTGATAATCTCTATGAAATTTTCAAACACTTTCTCAATGGGAAATTCTCCCTTGGGTGACCAGGTATTGAGCAAATAAGGGATTTCTTCTCTTCGTTAAAACTAAAAGGATTGATTAAGATTGGCGTGATCGATGGCAGACATGTGCTGATATAGCTATTTATAGAGGAGGACTGCATGCAACTGTGGATGATGGAATCCTGGAATATCGTGGGCTATCCAATGCGTGTATTGAAATGGGTTCTGAATTTCAATACAAAGGAAGAATTTCCTCTTCTACTGGTTTGTTTTCTTCTTACTCTCTTGCCCATGTATTTTTTCCATAAAACTACTCTCTCCTCCATCTCAAATCTCATCGGCAAACCTTTATTAATGGATGGAGCCATGGCCAATCTTTCTAGGCCCAGTGTGGCTAGAGTCTACATTGAAGTAGACCTTTAATTACCCATCCCAAATAGGCTATGGATTGGGAAAAATGAGGAGGTAGGCTTCTATCAACACATAATTCTAGAAGCTCTACATAGTTTCTGTAATGCATGTAAGAAAAGGTGGCATGAAATAGATAGTTGCATTACCTTAGTCAATAACTTAACAAATTTTCAGACAAAACAGAGAAAGAAAGTATGGGTGAAAAATGAAGATAAAATAGAATATAAATACTACAGATGGAGGGAGAAATACAAATGGTTAGTCTGAAATCCATAAATAACTCTGCTCTCAATAACTCTGGAGTAAATACACACTTGGAGCCCGTACAACCACATGTACAGGATGATGATAACGAAAGAATAAGAACCATGAGGGATAAGATAAAAGATATGGTGATTAAATATAGAAAACCTAAGATAACCAAAATGAACTATGAGGAATAGTTTTTTGCCTAAGAAGTGGGTATAGACTCTAAATTTATCAAGTCTTTCAGCAACATCCCCTGTAAAATAGAAAAAAGGGTAGCTAGCTACTCCAAATATGATATTGACATTGATATAAATAGGACAGCATGTAACAAAGAAAAGGCCATAGAACATTTAAAATATTAACTCTACAAATAGATAAAATGTTTAAAGAAAAAGAACTCCAAGAGAACAATACAGTTAAAAAAATTAGAAACTCTAAAAAACACTTAAATCTAACACGAGTTAAAGTGTAAAAGAAGAGCACAAATAAAATCATCAATTAATGTTTAGTTATCTATTCTGGAAGATTTGCGGAATAGCAAACTCTCCTTCCTTAAATAGATTAAAAAAATTAACAAAACTCCACAACATTGCACTCATAATGTTAGCAGATCCAATGGTTGATATACGTCACTTAGAAAACATTAAAAATAAGTTACAATTTAATAAAGCATTTTCAAACAATGAGAGAATGATATGGGTTATTCGGAAAAACTGTATTGATATAACTAGCACTGAAGAATTTGATCAAATAATTATTCTTAAAATAAATAAAGGTATAGAATGTACAATCTCAATAGTTTATGCGAGTAATTCCATGGAAAAAAGAAATGAATTGTAGAAAATCATGGTGTGGATTTCATTAAAAAAACACCATGGATAATTGGAGGTGATTTTAATATAATTAGAAATGAATTGGAGAAAAAAGGGGAAGACCTATGAATCCACAGGCTAATGAACACTTTAATGTAGCTATCTTCAATTGTAATCTTTTGGAAGCAAAATTTCTAGGCTCAAACTTCAACTGGACGAATAATCATATAAATAAGAGACCTATATGGTCTAGGCTGGATAGAATTCTTGTTAAAATCAAATGGATTGACTTTTTCAGAAATACAAAGGTCAAACATTTGAACAGTACATGTTCAGATCATAAGCCACTACTTATGAACTTTTGTAAAATGGAATCCAAAAACATATCTTTCAACTTTCAGAATATGTGGTGCTTGCACGAGAACTTCTTAGATACTGTGAAAGAGTCTAGGTCACTACCAGTAAGTGGCAACAATAATCAGACCCTCATAAAAAAGCTTGATTGATTAAAATATTGCCTAATAAAGTGGAATAAAAACAAGTTTGGTAATATAAATAAGTCCATCTTTGAAATATAAAGAAAGATCAATGAACTAGAAGAGTCTTATGAAAAAGATCAGAACACTTATAAATATCATGCTCTTAATAAAGCTCAAAGTGAAATTAAACTAAAACTATATAAGGAAGAAATTTTTTGGAAACAAAGAGCAAAGGTAAGATGGCTTAAAGAATGGGACTTAAATACTAAGTTCTTTCAGTAAGCCTCAAAAATAATAAATCAAAAATATAAATAATAGGAATAAAAAATAATTAAGGTATATGATTAGAGAACAAAGAAAAATTAAAGACTCATTATAAGAAATATATACAAAATTTTTATGCGAGGAAAGTATAATTAAAGAGCAATGTCTTTTACAGAACATTAATAAACTAATTAATGATGAAGATAATAAAAAATTAATAGAATTACTAGAGGAGGAAGAGATCAGGAAAACTATCTTTAGCATGGACATTAATAGCGCAACTAGCTCGGATGGATGGAATAGCAAGTTTTTTTAAATGTGCTACTGCATCACTAAAATAGACATAGTTTTTATTCCTAAAAAGAAATCCAATAAAAGGAGAAGATTATTGCCCCTTTAGCTTATATAATTCCATTTAAAAAATTCTAGTGAAACTTCTACAAAATAGGTTAGGTCTCGTTCTTCCAAACATCATATCAAATGAATAATCAGGATTTATGAAGAACAAATTAATTATGGAAAATATATATCTCGCTAAGGAACTTATGAAAGATCTATCTCGCAAAATGAGAGGCCACAATGTCATCTGTAAATTAGATCTATTAAAAGCTTTTGATAGAGTAGATTGGAAAGTACTATGTTTCACAATGAGGAAAATGGGCTTTGCAGAAGCATGGATCAATTTAATCTTTAGATGCATTTCGAGCACGTGGTTTAGGATTATTATAAATGGAGAAAAAGGTAAAGAGTTTAAACCTTCTTGAGGGCTAAGACAAGGTGACCATTTATCCCCAGCACTCTTTAACATATACATGGAATTATTTATATGATACTTAAAAAATAGAATGGATAGAAGGTATAAACTGCCTTTTAGTCCATATAAAGATGCTCCACATAAATGTTGTATGGAATATGCAGATGACATGATATTATTCACCAATGAAAACAAGAAATAAATACAGAACTTAATGGGTATCTTTCAATTATGGAAGAAGAAACCGGTCTAAAGTTAAACAAAAATAAATGGCAATTTAAAATTTCTAAAAAGGCACCTTTAAGTCTCATACATAGAATTGAAGTAGTCACAAGATTCTCGTTCAAAAAGGAGCAATTTCATATCTTTTCTACCCTTTATACGAAGGCAGAATTAAATATGCCCACCTAGATTTGCTCTTAGATAAGCTAAGGTATAAGATTGCTAGCTTGAAGGTAGACTCCTGGAACACGTGTGGGAGAGTTACCCTCATCACACATGTACTGAAAGCATACTTATTCACAATCTCATGGTTATGCAGCCTTCTAAATTTTTTATAAAAAAGATAGAAAAA
>JAREIK010014006.1:0-5000 GCA_029783825.1 Sapria himalayana
CATGATTGAAGAGGAAAATAACAAAAGATATAAACCAAAAAGAATTGAAATAATCACATGACAAAGTTACTAAATAATATGGTGTGGCAAACGAAGAAAACAAAAAGGGACGCCAAAACCGAGACCTCGACATTCGCGGACACGCCATAAAGAAGTTTCCGAAAGATTGTTGGCATGGGAGAACTAGACGAGAATGTGGTCGAAGAGAAAAACTAACAAACTCAACATTCGCGCGCACACCATAAAGACGTTCCCGAGAGATTGTGTGGGGATGGGAGAACTAGAGAATGTGGTCGAGAGAGAAAAACAAACAAACTCGACCTCGGCGCACACACCATATACAAGTTTCCGAGAGATTGTTGGCATGGGAGAACTAGACGAGAATGTGGTCGAAGAGAGAAAAAGAAACTATCCCGACATCGCGCGCACACCATAAAGAAGTTTCCGAGAGATTGTTGGCATGGGAGAACTAGACGAGAAAGTGGTCGAAGAGAAAAACAAACAAAGCGCGTGAAAATAACATGAACAAAAATCTTCACATCTCAAGGAAATGCTCAGGGGATTAATCTAAACTTTTACATGCAATCTAACGACAATAAAAAGTTAATGTCCGTGAAAAAACCAATTTGAAGGCCGCCAACCATCACCGACAATGAACCGAGCAACATTCGAACATTCGTTTCACCATAACCAAAATTTAATCCCGCGTATATTCCAGAACTATTATCCTCTTGGGAATTACAACCCACCATCCCATGCAATATATCATCAATATTGGGGCTATATAGAGCATTCCCTTCGCATATAAAAGATGAAACTATGCGAGACAACCACAAAATTGCACCGAGAGAAGCAGGATGATGGACAACCGGGCACAGACAACCGGCCACACGAGCAATAATTCCGACCGCATCCTGCACAATGATATCCACCGGGCGACCTATACGCCACGAAACAAGAACTAGATTTCATCCAGAGAGAGAGAGAGAGGGATAGAGACCAGGGGAGACCACGAGCCCAGCTCCTTCAAAATGCCGGGAACGTAGTTTCGGAAGAAACTCCGACACTTGGAAAGAATTCATGCAGGAGGGACATGCAATACCATTCGAACATGCACTGGCGACATAAATAACCTAGCACAGAATATTCCGAAAAACCCAACTTTGGAAAGGCAACCAATTAAAACTCACAAGGAGAGAAATGACATTAATCACATGGCACAGACAAATACTACACCGAGACCTCGACTCCACCAGGAAAGCTCGAAGATGGGAGAAGGCGCAAAGCTCGAGGCCCCGAGAACTCGCTGACACCCCATGTACGAATATCGAGACTTTTGCATCTTTGTGAGGACCAAGAGAGAAAGTGGTCGAGAAAAACAAGCTCAGGGACCGAGAAAAACTCAGAGGAAAACACTCCAAATTTCAGGAAAATAGACACGAGATTTGATCAAACACAAATGCTTGGGGAACATACACTGAGAGGGGGGAGGATAGAGGGATCATACAGGAGCATGTACTTGCACGATTAAAAGGGTGCACCCAAGATATAATCATAGTGACAATGATTGAAGAGGAAAATAACAAAAGATATAACCAAAAGAGAATTGAAAATAATCACATGACAAAGTTACTAAATAATATGGTGTGGCAAACGAAGAAAACAAAAAGGGACGCCAAAACCGAGACCTCGACATTCGCGGACACACATAAAGAAGTTTCCGAAAGATTGTTGGCATGGGAGAACTAGACGAGAATATGGTCGAAGAGAAAAACTAACAAACTCAACATTCGCGCGCACACCATAAAGACGTTCCCGAGAGATTGTGGGGATGGGAGAACTAGACGAGAATGTGGTCGAAGAGAAAAACAAACAAACTCGACCTCGCACACACCATATACAAGTTTCCGAGAGATTGTTGGCATGGGAGAACTAGACGAGAATGTGGTCGAAGAGAAAAAGAAACTATCCCGACATCCGCGCACACACCATAAAGAAGTTTCCGAGAGATTGTTGGCATGGGAGAACTAGACGAGAAAGTGGTCGAAGAGAAAAACAAACAAAGCGCGTGAAAATAACATGAACAAAAATCTTCACATCTCAAGGAAATGCTCACGGGGATTAATCTAAAACTTTTACATGCAATCTAACGACAATAAAAAGTTAATGTCCGTGAAAAAACCAATTTGAAGGCCCGCCAACCATCACCGACAATGAACCGAGCAACATTCGAACATTCGTTTCACCATAACCAAAATTTAATCCCGCGTATATTCCAGAACTATTATTCCTCTTGGGAATTACAACCCACCATCCCATGCAATATATCATCAATATTGGGGCTATACCGAGCATTCCCTTCGCATATAAAAGATGAAACTATGCGAGACAACCACAAAATTGCACCGAGAGAAGCAGGATGATGGACAACACGGGCACAGACCTACCGGCCAACACGAGCAATAATTCCGACCGCATCCTGCACAATGATATCCACCGGGGCGACCTATACGCCACGAAAACAAGAACTAGATTTCATCCAGAGAGAGATAGAGGGAAAGAGACCAGGGGAGACCACGAGCCCAGCTCCTTCAAAATGCCGGGAACGTAGTTTCGGAAGAAACTCCGACACTTGGAAAGAATTCATGCAGGAGGGACATGCAATACCATTCGAACATGCACTGGCGACATAAATAACCTAGCACAGAATATTCCGAAAAACCCAACTTTGGAAAGGCAACCAATTAAAACTCACAAGGAGAGAAATGACATTAATCACATGGCACAGACAATACTACACCGAGACCTCGACTCCACCAGGAAAGCTCGAAGATGGGAGAAGGCGCAAAGCTCGAGGCCCCGAGAACTCGCTGACCCCCCCCATGTTACGAATATCGAGACTTTTGCATCTTTGTGAGGACCAAGAGAGAAAGTGGTCGAAGAGAAAAACAAGCTCAGGGACCGAGAAAAACTCAGAGGAAAACACTCCAAATTTCAGGAAAATAGACACGAGATTTGATCAAACACAAATACTTGGGGAACATACACTGAGAGGGGGAGGATAGAGGGATCATACAGGAGCATGTACTTGCACGATTAAAAGGGTGCACCCAAGATATAATCATAGTGACAATGATTGAAGAGGAAAATAACAAAAGATATAACCAAAAGAGAATTGAAAATAATCACATGACAAAGTTACAATAATATGGTGTGGCAAACGAAGAAAACAAAAAGGGACGCCAAAACCGAGACCTCGACATTCGCGGACACCATAAAGAAGTTTCCGAAAGATTGTTGGCATGGGAGAACTAGACGAGAATGTGGTCGAAGAGAAAAACTAACAAACTCAACATTCGCGCGCACACCATAAAGACGTTCCCGAGAGATTGTGGGGATGGGAGAACTAGACGAGAATGTGGTCGAAGAGAAAAACAACAAACTCGACCTCGGCGCACACACCATATACAAGTTTCCGAGAGATTGTTGGCATGGGAGAACTAGACGAGAATGTGGTCGAAGAGAAAAAGAAACTATCCCGACATCGCGCGCACACCATAAAGAAGTTTCCGAGAGATTGTTGGCATGAGAACTAGACGAGAAAGTGGTCGAAGAGAAAAACAAACAAAGCGCGTGAAAATAACATGAACAAAAATCTTCACATCTCAAGGAAATGCTCACGGGGATTAATCTAAAACTTTTACATGCAATCTAACGACAAAAAAAGTTAATGTCCGTGAAAAAACCAATTTGAAGGCCCGCCAACCATCACCGACAATGAACCGAGCAACATTCGAACATTCGTTTCACCATAACCAAAATTTAATCCCGCGTATATTCCAGAACTATTATTCCTCTTGGGAATTACAACCCACCGTCCCGGCAATATATCATCAATATTGGGGCTATACCGAGCATTCCCTTCGCATATAAAGATGAAACTATGCGAGACAACCACAAAATTGCACCGAGAGAAGCGGGATGATGGACAACGCGGGCACAGACCTACCGGCCAACACGAGCAATAATTCCGACCGCATCCTGCACAATGATATCCACCGGGGCGACCTATACGCCACGAAAACAAGAACTAGATTCATCCAGAGAGAGAGAGGGAAAGAGACCAGGGGAGACCACGGCCCAGCTCCTTCAAAATGTCGGGAACGTAGTTCGGAAGAACCCGATCTTGGAAAAATTCATGCAGGAGGGACATGCTATACCATTCAAACATGCACTGGCGACTTAAATAACCTAGCACCAAATATTCCGAAAAACCCAGCTTCGGAAAGGCAGACATTGAAAACTCACACCGGGAGCAGTGACGGTAATCACCGCACACGCACAATACTACGTCGAGCCCTCGACTCCGCCTGGAAAGCTCGAAGATGGGAGGACGCAAAACTCGAGGCCCCGTGAACCCGCTGACCCCCCGCATAATGAATATCGAGACATCAGCTCTTGGATGGGAGAACCAGACGAGAATCTGGTCGAAGAGAAAAACAAGCTCAGGGACCCAGAAAAACTCGGAGGAAAACACTCCGAGTTTCAGGGAAATGCCCACGGGATTTGATCTATCACTCTCACATGCATTTCATCAGCAATAATAAATTAAAGAGCATGAAACAACGAATTCGGAGGGCCGCCAACCATCACCGACAATGAACCGAGCAACCGTTGAACATTCGCTTCACCATGACCAAAATTTAATCCCGCATATATTCCAGAACTCTTATTCCTCTTGGAAGTTACAACCCACCGTCCCGGGCAATATCATCAATAAGGCCTATACCGAGCATTCCCTTCGCATATAAGAGATCAAACTGTGGATCAAAACCAACAGATCGCAACTAAGGGAATCAGGAAGTTCGATTGCTCGGGCACTGACCGAGCAACCGACACGAGAGTAATTCTTCGCATGCAAAAGGGAGGAGCAGCAAAATAGTTCTTGATCAGGCGTCCTATATTGGAAAATATCCATCATCAGCGGGCTACACGCTGAA
>JAREIK010014006.1:12500-19837 GCA_029783825.1 Sapria himalayana
GGCACAAGCCACAGTGAAAAATCAAAAAGCCGACCGCAATTAAACAAAGGACAAAAAAATCCCACGAATAATCACATCCATCGAACAACTTAAAAGGAAAATAATCAATTTGCAACAAAACCGCACACAAATAAGGACGCGGAATAGGTCGGGGAGAAAATATTATTCATATAGGGCACAAAAATAATATCCAAAAAAATCTCACAAGCACTGGAATTATTATCCATTTGGATAAATACGAGGAGAGCTAGAACGAGATACATTTGAAAAATACTATAACAATGCATTACTTCTGCATTAAAGAATAACCTGTGGCTGAAAACCATCCCATCGAAACTTGTCTATCACTATGAAGGACAACATTAGCACTCGACTTGTCAACCAAAACCAATACACTTTAACATGAAAGCTTACCAAATCAAAGAAGAAGTTTGTCCTAAAATGGAAGGTAAACAATAACTAGAATAGAATCCAAGATAATGAGAGAGACATGATTCCACAGAGGCAGCAGGTCTAGATAATTCAACATGTCGAGATACTAGACAAAGAAGATCAAAACACTTGGGGGAAACATACACCGAGAGGGAGGGGGAAGAGGGATCATACACGAGCTTATTGCACGATCAACAGTGTGGAGCAAAGATATAATCATAGATACAAAGGTTCAAGGGAGAAATATTAAAAAAAAAAAAACCAAAAGAGGATTGAAAATAATGACATGACAAAGTTACTAAATGATATGGGGTGGCAAATGAGGAAAACAAAAAGGGACGACAAAAACGAGACCTCGACATTCCCAACACACCATAAAGAAGTTTTCGAGAGATTATTGAGATGGGAGAACTAGACGAGAATGTGGTCGAAGAGAAAAAGAAACAAACTCGACATACGCGCACACACCATAAGGAAGTTTCCGAGAGATAGTTGTCAGGGAGAACTAGACGAGAATGTGGTCGAAGAGAAAAACAAACTATCCCGACATCCGCGCACACACCATAAAGAAGTTTCCGAGAGATTGTTGGCATGGGAGAACTAGACGAGAAAGTGGTCGAAGAGAAAAACAAACAAAGCGCGTGAAAATAACATGAACAAAAATCTTCACATCTCAAGGAAATGCCCACTGGGGATTAATCTAATACTTTTACATGCAATCTAACGACAATAAAAAGTTAATGTCCTTGAAAAAACCAATTTGAAGGCCCACCAACCATCACCGACAATGAACCGAGCAACATTCGAACATTCGTTTCACCATAACCGCAATTTAATCCCGCGTATATTCCAGAACTATTATTCCTCTTGGGAATTACAACCCACCATCCCATGAATATCATCAATATTGGGGCTATACAGAGCATTCCCTTCGCATATAAAAGATCAAACTATGCGAGACAACCACAAAATTGCACCGAGAGAAGCAGGATGATGGACAACGCGGGCACAGACCTACCGGCCAACACGAGCAATAATTCCGACCGCATCCTGCACAATGATATCCACCGGGGCGACCTATACGCCACGAAAACAAGAACTAGATTTCATCCAGAGAGAGAGAGAGGGATAGAGACCAGGGGAGACCACGAGCCCAGCTCCTTCAAAATGCCGGGAACGTAGTTTCGGAAGAAACTCCGACACTTGGAAAGAATTCATGCAGGAGGGACATGCAATACCATTCGAACATGCACTGGCGACATAAATAACCTAGCACAGAATATTCCAAAAACCCAACTTTGGAAAGGCAACCAATTAAAACTCACAAGGAGAGAAATGACATTAATCACATGGCACAACACAATACTACACCGAGACCTCGACTCCACCAGGAAAGCTCGAAGATGGGAGAAGGCGCAAAGCTCGAGGCCCCGAGAACTCGCTGACACCCCCACGTAACGAATATCGAGACTTTTGCATCTTTGTGAGGACCAAGAGAGAAAGTGGTCGAAGAGAAAAACAAGCTCAGGGACCGAGAAAAACTCAGAGGAAAACACTCCAAATTTCAGGAAAATAGACACGAGATTTGATCAAACACAAATGCTTGAAAATTTCAGGAGCATGTACTTGCACGATTAAAAGGGTGCACCCAAGATAATCATAGTGACAATGATTGAAGAGGAAAATAACAAAAGATATAACCAAAAGAGAATTGAAAATAATCACATGACAAAGTTACTAAATAATATGGTGTGGCAAACGAAAGAAAACAAAAAGGGACGCCAAAACCGAGACCTCGACATTCGCGGACACGCCATAAAGAAGTTTCCGAAAGATTGTTGGCATGGGAGAACTAGACGAGAATGTGGTCGAAGAGAAAAACTAACAAACTCAACATTCGCGCGCACACCATAAAGACGTTCCCGAGAGATTGTGGGGATGGGAGAACTAGACGAGAATGTGGTCGAAGAGAAAAACAAACAAACTCGACCTCGGCGCACACACCATATACAAGTTTCCGAGAGATTGTTGGCATGGGAGAACTAGACGAGAATGTGGTCGAAGAGAAAAAGAAACTATCCCGACATCCGCGCACACACCATAAAGAAGTTTCCGAGAGATTGTTGGCATGGGAGAACTAGACGAGAAAGTGGTCGAAGAGAAAAACAAACAAAGCGCGTGAAAATAACATGAACAAAAATCTTCACATCTCAAGGAAATGCTCACGGGGATTAATCTAAAACTTTTACATGCAATCAACGACAATAAAAAGTTAATGTCCGTGAAAAAACCAATTTGAAGGCCCGCCAACCATCACCGACAATGAACCGAGCAACATTCGAACATTCGTTTCACCATAACCAAAATTTAATCCCGCGTATATTCCAGAACTATTATTCCTCTTGGGAATTACAACCCACCATCCCATGCAATATATCATCAATATTGGGGCTATACCGAGCATTCCCTTCGCATATAAAAGATGAAACTATGCGAGACAACCACAAAATTGCACCGAGAGAAGCAGGATGATGGACAACACGGGCACAGACCTACCGGCCAACACGAGCAATAATTCCGACCGCATCCTGCACAATGATATCCACCGGGGCGACCTATACGCCACGAAAACAAGAACTAGATTTCATCCAGAGAGAGATAGAGGGAAAGAGACCAGGGGAGACCACGAGCCCAGCTCCTTCAAAATGCCGGGAACGTAGTTCGGAAGAAACTCCGACACTTGGAAAGAATTCATGCAGGAGGGACATGCAATACCATTCGAACATGCACTGGCGACATAAATAACCTAGCACAGAATATTCCGAAAAAACCCAACTTTGGAAAGGCAACCAATTAAAACTCACAAGGAGAGAAATGACATTAATCACATGGCACAGACACAATACACCGAGACCTCGACTCCACCAGGAAAGCTCGAAGATGGGAGAAGGCGCAAAGCTCGAGGCCCCGAGAACTCGCTGACACCCCCATGTTACGAATATCGAGACTTTTGCATCTTTGTGAGGACCAAGAGAGAAAGTGGTCGAAGAGAAAAACAAGCTCAGGGACCGAAAAACTCAGAGGAAAACACTCCAAATTTCAGGAAAATAGACACGAGATTTGATCAAACACAAATGCTTGGGGAACATACACTGAGAGGGGGGAGGATAGAGGGATCATACAGGAGCATGTACTTGCACGATTAAGGGTGCACCCAAGATATAATCATAGTGACAATGATTGAAGAGGAAAATAACAAAAGATATAACCAAAAAGAATTGAAAATAATCACATGACAAAGTTACTAATAATATGGTGTGGCAACGGAAAACAAAAAGGGACGCCAAAACCGAGACCTCGACATTCGCGGACACACCATAAAGAAGTTTCCGAAAGATTGTTGGCATGGGAGAACTAGACGAGAATGGTCGAAGAGAAAAACTAACAAACTCAACATTCGCGCCACACCATAAAGACGTTCCCGAGAGATTGTGGGGATGGGAGAACTAGACGAGAATGTGGTCGAAGAGAAAAACAAACAAACTCGACCTCGGCGCACACACCATATACAAGTTTCCGAGAGATTGTTGGCATGGGAGAACTAGACGAGAATGTGGTCGAAGAGAAAAAGAAACTATCCCGACATCGCGCGCACACCATAAAGAAGTTTCCGAGAGATTGTTGGCATGAGAACTAGACGAGAAAGTGGTCGAAGAGAAAAACAAACAAAGCGCGTGAAAATAACATGAACAAAAATCTTCACATCTCAAGGAAATGCTCACGGGGATTAATCTAAAACTTTTACATGCAATCTAACGACAATAAAAAGTTAATGTCCGTGAAAAAACCAATTGAAGGCCGCCAACCATCACCGACAATGAACCGAGCAACATTCGAACATTCGTTTCACCATAACCAAATTTAATCCCGCGTATATTCCAGAACTATTATTCCTCTTGGGAATTACAACCCACCGTCCCGGGCAATATATCAATATTGGGGCTATACCGAGCATTCCCTTCGCATAAAAGATGAAACTATGCGAGACAACCACAAAATTGCACGAGAGAAGCAGGATGATGGACAACGCGGGCACAGAACTACCGGCCAACACGAGCAATAATTCCGACCGCATCCTGCACAATGATATCCACCGGGGCGACCTATACGCCACGAAAACAAGAACTAGATTCATCCAGAGAGATAGAGAGGGAGAGAGACCAGGGGAGACCACGAGCCCAGCTCCTTCAAAATGCCGGGAACGTAGTTTCGGAAGAAGAAACTCCGACACTTGGAAGAATTCATGCAGGAGGGACATGCATACCATTCGAACATGCACTGGCGACTTAAATAACCTAGCACCAAATATTCCGAAAAACCAGCTTCGGAAAGGCAACCAATAAAACTCACAAGGAGAGAAATGACATTAATCACATGGCACAGACAAATACTACACCAAGACCTCGACTCCACAGGAAAGCCGAAGATGGGGAAGGCGCAAGCTCGAGGCCCCGAGAACCGCTGACACCCCCATGTAACGGAATATCGAGACTTTTGCATCTTTGTGAGGACCAAGAGAGAAAGTGGTCGAAGAGAAAAACAAGTCAGGGACGAGAAAAACTCAGAGGAAAACACTCCAAATTTCAGGAAATAGACACGAGATTGATCAAACACAAATGCTTGGGGAACATACACTGAGAGGGGGGAGGATAGAGGGATCATACAGGAGCATGTACTTGCACGATTAAAAGGGTGCACCCAAGATAATCATAGTGACAATGATTGAAGAGGAAAAATAACAAAAGATATAACCAAAAGAGAATTGAAATAATCACAGACAAAGTTATAATATATGGTGTGGCAAACGAAGAAAAAACAAAAAGGACGCCAAAACCGAGACCTCGACATTCGCGGACACACGATAAAGAAGTTTCGAAAGATTGTTGGCATGGGAGAACTAGACGAGAATATGTCGAAGAGAAAAACTAACAAACTCAAACATTGCGCGCGCACCACATAAAGACGTCCGAGAGATTGTGGGATGGGAGAACTAGACGAGAATGTGGGCGAAGAGAAAAACAAACAAACTCGACCTCGGCACACACACCATATACAAGTTTCCGAGAGATTGTGGCATGCGAGAGAACTAGACGAGAATGTGGTCGAAGAGGAAAGAAAATATCCGACATCCGCGCACACACCATAAAGAAGTTTCCAGAAGGAGAGATTGTTGGCATGGGAGAACTAGACGAGAAAGTGGTCGAAGAGAAAAACAAACAAGCGCGTGAAAATAACATGAACAAAAATCTTCACATCTCAAGGAAATGCTCACGGGGATTAATCTAAAACTTTTACATGCAATCTAACGACAATAAAAAGTTAATGTCCGTGAAAAAACCAATTGAAGGCCGCCAACCATCACGACAATGAACCGCGCAACATTCGAACATTCGTTTCACCATAACCAAAATTTAATCCCGCGATATTCCAGAACTATATTCCTCTTGGGAATTACAACCCACCATCCCATGCAATATATCATCAATATTGGGCTATACCGAGCATTCCCTTCGCATATAAAAGATGAAACTATGCGAGACAACCACAAAATTGCACCGAGAGAAGCAGGATGATGGACAACACGGGCACAGACCTACCGGCCAACACGAGCAATAATTCCGACCGCATCCTGCACAATGATATCCACCGGGGCGACCTATACGCCACGAAAACAAGAACTAGATTTCATCCAGAGAGAGATGAGGGAAAGAGACCAGGGGAGACCACGAGCCCAGCTCCTTCAAAATGCCGGGAACGTAGTTTCGGAAGAAACTCCGACACTTGGAAAGAATTCATGCAGGGGACATGCAATACCATTCGAACATGCACTGGCGACATAAATAACCTAGCACAGAATATTCCGAAAAAACCCAACTTTGGAAAGGCAACCATTAAAACTCACAAGGAGAGAAATGACATTAATCACATGGCACAGACACAATACTACACCGAGACCTCGACTCCACCAGGAAAGCTCGAAGATGGGAGAAGGCGCAAAGCTCGAGGCCCCGAGAACTCGCTGACACCCCCATGTTACGAATATCGAGACTTTTGCATCTTTGTGAGGACCAAGAGAGAAAGTGGTCGAGAGAAAAACAAGCTCAGGGACCGAGAAAAACTCAGAGGAAAACACTCCAAATTTCAGGAAAATAGACACGAGATTTGATCAAACACAAATACTTGGGGAACATACACTGAGAGGGGGGAGGATAGAGGGATCATACAGGAGCATGTACTTGCACGATTAAAAGGGTGCACCCAAGATATATCATAGTGACAATGATTGAAGAGGAAAATAACAAAAGATATAACCAAAAGAGAATTGAAAATAATCACATGACAAAGTTACTAAATAATATGGTGTGGCAACGAAGAAAACAAAAAGGGACGCCAAAACCGAGACTCGACATTCGCGGACACCATAAAGAGTTCCGAAAGATGTGCATGGGAGAGAACTAGCGAGAATGGGTCGAAGAGAAAAACTAACAAACTCAACATTCGCGCGACACCATAAAGACGTTCCGAGAGATTGTGGGGATGGGAGAACTAGACGAGAATGTGGTCGAAGAGAAAACAAAAAACTCGACCTGGCGCACACACCATATACAAGTTCCGAGAGATTGTGGCATGGGAGAACTAGACGAGAATGTGGTCGAAGAGAAAAGAAACTATCCGACATTCGGCGCACACCTAAAGAAGTTTCGAGAGATTTTTGGCATGAGAACTAGACGAGAAAGTGGTCGAAGAGAAAAAACAAACAAAGCGCGTGAAAATAACATGAAAAAAACTTCACATCTCAAGGAAATGCTACGGGGATTAATCTAAACTTTTACATGAATCTAACG